>CAUYRH010007833.1:0-63490 GCA_963574655.1 Perodicticus potto
TATATGGGGCTGGCACCCTACTTGGTGAGCCACAGGCGCCACCCCAGACCATAGTTTTTCAACCACTTTTGTAGAACATCTTTCTGAACTTGGAATGAAGGAAAATTTCTTAACCCAAAGAGTGGTATGCGAAAAATAAAATTTCATAAATGAAGTTACATTAAATTTTGAAAATTTGTTTGTTAAAAGACACTGTTAAGACTTCCCACATAGTGGAAGAAGATATTCTAAATACATATATTCAGCAAAGAATTCACATTTAGAATATAGAAACACACACACACCCCCATACAGGTTAATAAGAAAAGAAAGACAACCCAATAGATCAAACAAAGTGCAAGACATTTTGAAGGAAAAGTTTCACAAAAGGTAATATCCAAATGGGCAATAAATAAATTTAAAGGCTCTGGTCCTCCTTAGTCATTAGGAAAATAAAAAATAAAACCTCGGTGGCATGCTTATATGTATTCCAAAATGAAAAAGGGTGCAGAACAGATGGTAGGAACCCTTATACTTTGCTGATAAAGTTTAAAGGGACACAAGTCCCCCAAATGGGAAAACTGAGATGATCACAGATATGTCATAGGGTCTGACAACCCTGGTCTTTTTATAGACTAACACAAATGTGTCCGTTTGTTCACTAAAAGACATATACCTGAATGCCATACTGGCACTTTCCATATTGTCAAACACTGGAAACAGCTCCATGCACATCAACAGAAGAAAACTTAAATACAAGTGGTGTGGTCACACCATGGATACCTTACAGCAGGGAGGACGAGCTGTAAGTGTGACGTGGAAATGCATGCCTGTGATATGTCCATTCAATATGTGTTCACACTCCACAGCAATAAGGGTCATCATAGCTACATGCCGCAACGTGGACCAATGTCTCACCAGTGCCACCCAAAAAAATAGTCAGTGAAAGAAGCCATGCACAGATGGATACGTAACGACAGAATTCCATTTGTATTTGCATAAAGTTCAAAAACAAAATGTACCTGTGCTTTTAGAATGATTAGAGTGGAGTAGAAAGATATCAGGACATCTGATGGAAAAGAGCAAAGGAGAGGAGGGTCCTGCAGGGCCAGTCATGTTCTGTTTCTTGAACAGGTACAGGTTCTACAGCCTTGTTCAGTTTGTGAGCATTAATTCATGGAGATGTACCTCTAGGTGTGCTTTTTAATGCACTGTGTACTAAATTGCAGCGGTCTGCATAGGGACTTGAGTCAGTGGAAGAGAATTAGGTTGGCGTTAGGCTAGCGAAGGTGATGTTGACTCCCAGCCCTGCTTCATGTTTCTTTTCCTCTCCTTTTACTTCTATTTAATGTACATTTGGTGTTTCAAAACTAACTTAGAACTCACAAGTCCATAGCGATGTGAATAAATGATAGAATAAATTAATAGATGAGAGAAAAGTGGTAAATCTGCCATGCAGAAGAATTCCAAATTGTTGAAGATACCTGCCCTCTGGAGGTGGAACATGCCTCTGCCTTTTAAGGGCTTCCTTCTAAAGAATACAGGGTGGGAAGGAGTAACTTTACAACGGAGAAACCTGATGAATGCTGCCTCAGCCAGGTGATCAAAGCCAATATCATCACTGACATGTCATATTGACTGTATGTGGCCTTGGCCTGGTGTGATGATGAGAGTGGTCTCTCCCCCCCAAAACCCATAACCCCACTCTAATCATTAGAACATCAGACATTCCGACACTGAGAGACATCCCACAAAATAGCTCACCAAAGTGTCAAGGTCATCAAAAGCAAGGACAGCCTGACAGGGATATCCAACGTGCAGCCCGTGGGCCACGTGTGGATCAATTTGTTTTGCAGTTTTTGCCCAGGGCTGGGTTTGAACCTGCCACCTCCAGCATGTGGGGCCCGTGCCCTACTCCTTTGAGCCACAGGTGCCGCCCACGTGTGGATCATTTAAGGCCCTTTTGCTTATCTGTGGTCTTGGATATTGCTAAAATTATTCATGGTCTTTTTTGTTTTTGTTTTTGCTCATCAGCTTTCAGTAGTGTTTATAGTCCAAGGCAATTTTTCTTCCGATAGGTGGCAGGAAAGAAAAAATAATAAAAAGAATAGACCCCCCCCCCCCTGCAAGGAGCTATACCATCTAAATGTGATGTGATATCCTGAATGGGATTGTGGAACAGACAAAGGATAGTATATAAAAACTAAGGAAATCTGAAACAAGTTTGGACTTTAATAATAATAATGGATCAATATTGGTTTATTATGTGTACTAATATAAGATGTTAAAAATAAGGAAAATGTGATACGGGATGTGCTGAAACTCTCTGTGCTACCTTGTAACTTTTCTACAAACCTAATATTATTCCAGTATTACAAGTTTATTTAAAATACAAAAAAGCAACCCACATAATAAGTGCTGGGTTATACTTGAACCAGGAGCCAATAAACTATGATATCAAGTTGTTAGCAATAAGAGAAACCAAAGGTAGGAAACAAGGACCAGTTTCATAACCCAGTAGCCAGTTTAAATGCAGTAATTATTCTTGGTTTTTCTCTACAAGTTTGAATAGGTTTCTAGTCATTAAATTCTATGACTGTGTATTACTTCTGTTTGCTCCAATACATTCAGGTGAGAACTCTATGGACAATTACTTACTCTGAGATATTTTAAGTTAAACTTTTTATGTGTCAGTCCCCACGCGGAAGAGCGTAGTGATGAAAGGGGAATGTTTTTGTTGGTAATTATGAACTATTAAAAATTCACTTTCACTCCATTACCCTCTTTCAATAAATATAATAGAAGCATCATAAAATGTTGGAACTGAAAGGGACATTTAAGAGATTAGTTCAGCTCTTTAACTTTATATGAAATAACTGAGGATTCTGGACTTGCCCAGGTCAGAATGAATTGGTGGGACAGCTGGAATTTGCTTATTCAGGGGAGTGAGCATCCACTTAGAATTTATTACGTTTTGAGCACTGTGATAGGTGCGAGAGATATAAAAATGGGCAAGACTTTGTCCTTGAGGAGGAGGAAGAGAGAGGAAAATGGAGGAAGTGTGAGTACAGGTTGCCGTGGAAATGAAGGAATGGATCACTCGACACAGACTAGGCCAGGAGCAGATACGCCAAGCAAAGCTGATCTCGGAGAAGAGGGAGATGAAATAACGTGCTGGGCAAGAAGCCCTATGCTGATTGCTGCTTCTGAGGAATGGTGTGAGCAGCGGGGAGCAGGGATGGATGGAAATGGAAATGCTGGATCACGCCGAGGAAGCTGTGCTGTTTAATAAGCTGAATCTTTATGCTGTATGACATGGAAAGTTACTGGAAGGATCCGAGTTATAATTTTGTCCCTCAGGTGGCTTAGAAAAAGATAGATTTGAGAAGGACAAGATGAATTACCAGGAATCCTATCAAAATAGTTACTGTAGTGCTTACAGGATGGATGGTAAAGGGCTGGTCTGGGAAAATGGTAGGAAATACAGAGAAGAGGAATTGGATTCAAGAAATATTTAAGGAAAATGATTGGTGATTAATTGGTTGGAAGTGGGGAAAGGGGTGCGTGTAGATGAAGGAACTGGCTAAGGAATCTTGGGCTGAACCCATGGTCTGTCTCAAGGAGCACACATTAGCCTTGGGCTCCATTTACACATTTTTTTTTCTTCTATCCCTCACCCCAGGAAAGCAGCTCTGACTTCCAGAAAGTGAAGCAGTTTTTGATAAACATTCAATGACAACAAAAAACAAATAAAACAGCCACAAAACTCTTATCCTAGAACAAGAGAGCCCATCAAAGTGATTTCTTTGAAGAGCAATGAGAATTTGTATCCACAGCTTTTGTCTTTCCTCCTAGGCTACAGAGAACCCGCCCTAAATTTCAAATACGTGTATACTCCATAAAGCATGTGACCTTGAATCTCGGCCCTGGCACAACTTGTGTTGGGCGTTGGTGGCTGTGGGTGATTGCACTGCCTATGAAAGAGAAACTGTAAGAGAAAAGATAATGAGTTCACCTTTCCAAAAGCTAGATTTTAAAAGCCTATAGAATATTCAGTTAGAAAAATACAAATGGCAGCAGCATAATTAACTCTGAAGAGAACACTCATATTAAAGAGTTATAGGTCACAATAAGAAAAAAACCTTTGAAAGTGGATGTCATTTCTCAAGGACATTCTCTTGGACGAGAAGGTAAATGGAAAGGATAGCAGGCCCGATGTGCAAGTCACGTGGTCCCCAACATTTCAGCACAGCTCTTCAATAGAAAATTCAGTGGTGGATGATGTATTGGGGAGGTCTGTCGCACAGCATGGCAACTAATTCGTGACAGTACATTGTATACTTCAAAATTGCTGAGAATAGATCTTAAATGTTCTAACCACACCAAAAACAACAACAACCACCTGTGTGAAGTGATAGATGTGTTAATGAGCTTGATGGTGGTGATAATTTCACAATGTATACATTTATCCAAACATCGTGTCATACACTGTAGATATCTATTGTTTGTATTTGTCAATCATACCCCCAGTAAATCCGGATGACTATGTTTTTTTAGGAAAGAAATCGAACAAAATGGAAATCAACCAGGAAAACTAGAAGACAGTGATATCCCAGAGCATAGAAGATTAGTTTTCCAAACAGAGTGATCAATTGTACTGAATATAGAAGAGGACGTAGGTGACGTCAGAGAGAAATCACCTGAGGCTGATTGCCTTTAATTGCAGCGAGGTGGATTGATGGCTTTGTGAGTGATGAAGAGAAGAAGTGGAGATACTCTGCTAGGCCTTTTTTGGCATGAAATTAAAAGGAGGAAGGCAAGAAAACATCTAGAGGCAGAGGCAAGGGCGACTCTTGTGATCTGTTTGACCGAGATGAGCTGTCTGGTGTATTTGTAGGCTACAAGGAAACATGCTCACTAGAAAACAGGTGTGTTGCCAAGAGAGGCCAGGACAATCAGAGTCATGAAGGAGCAGGGGAGGCGGGGTCAGGGATACACAGAGGCTGGCCTTCAACAGTGGCAGGAATATTTCTTCTTCAGACCCGAGGGGAAGAAAGCAAGCCAGCATTAATGAATATGTAGACTACAGAAGTGTGCGTGTGTGTGTGTGTGTGTGTGTGTGTGTGTGTGTGTGTGTGCTGGGTCCTCAGAAAGGGTCCTGGGGCTGTGGGGAGATGAAGGAGCTCACTTTTGAGGACTTCCACTGTTATTTGTTTATTTGTTCATATCTCTTTTTTCCAGTAGGAGGTCGGGTAATCTGCTCAGGACGAGGTTGAGTTCTGGAAGAGCAGTGAGTATTTGGATAAGGACTGAGGAAAGTAGGCCAGGGAGTTACTGATAACAAAAACAAAAAGATCAAACAGAAGGTATTGTAGATGGGAAGACTTAACTTGGGATAGCAACAAGCTCTAGGCCGATACGAATCTGTTTTCCAGTTGTCCTCAGCTACCATTATGTTGATAAAGGTATTTGTTAAGTGTCCTTTACTTTGTTCTTGGCATTATGCATTGCAAACATTACATCAACCCCAGTAGGTAAGTGTGTTTATTATCCCAATTATAGGTTAAGTAACTTCTTCAAGGTTGCACAGCTGGTAAAGAGGCAGAGCACAGACCTGTCTGGTTCTAAACCATATGTTATTTACCATATGTTACATATCTTCCCAATGAAACGGAGCTTTAAGAATTGATAAGACATTTTACCTAGTCTCAGGAAACTCCTAATGCTCAAAGGAAGATAGTGCCAATAAATAATCCCCAGCAACTCTGAGGACTTGATGTGCTCAAAGAGCGGAGAAGAGCCCATTGCTAAGGCTTCAGGGGAAGCCTTTTTTAGAAGGTGGCCTGAAGGAAACTTATGGCCTTCCTGGTCCTTAAGTGTGGCCTTTTGACTGTGTCCAAATTTTATTTTATTAAAAGGGGTGCAATAGAGAAAGGTGAAGTTTTTCTTGCCTCCTTTGGTGCTTAAAAAAAAAATGATCTTGAAATTGGGAGGCCTCAGGAGCCTCAGCCCTGGTTGAAACTGTGTATGCCAAGACCAGGGGGTATGAGAAGGAATTACACTTTTGCTCAATGCACCTGAGACATAGAATGACTGTTAGGGAAGGGGTGGGAGATTCAGAAAATAAGGGGCATTGTATCTACTGACAACTTACTTTATCTGGTAATCGACCGGATGACATGTGCATAGCAAGGTTTTAAAGAAGAGAATGATATCACATTTGAGTTTTGGAAACATGACCCTGTTGGTAACAGACAAGATGGATTATAGAGCAGGGAGATTAATAATTATAATAATTACAAGCTGTCACTTACTCTGGATCAGGCACTATGTAAGTTATTTTCATCGATACAATGATGTAATCATGGAAAGTCTATAAGGGGATTATAATTCCTCCCACTTCATAGGTGAGGAAACCCAAGTCCTGACAGTTTCATGAACTTGCCCTAGGTCCCAAAGCTAAAAAGTGGCAGATGTAGAACTTGAACCCAGGTATCTGGCTATGGCAACATCTTGCATAGGGTGGTATTAAAGTGGACTTGGATAAAAGATGCTGGGGACCAGGCCTAAGGCACTAGGAACAAAGCTAGGAAAGAAAGAAGCTAGCTCTGAAGCTGATGTTCTTTCCACTGTTTTCTTATTTTTAATATATAGTTTGTTTATATCTGAACATAGCTCTTATAATACCCGTAATGGGTTGAATAGTGCCCCCCTGTGCCAAATTCAAGTGTATACAAAGCTTCAGAATGTGGAGGAGAGAGAGGGGGTGGGGCTACAAAAAATAATATTAATAAAATCTTCAGAATGTGATCTTACTTTGAAATAGGGTCTTTGTGGATGTACTTCGTTGTTAAGATGAGATTGTTAAGGCCAGGCACTGTAACTCATGCCTGTCATCCTAGCACTCTGAGAAACTGAGGCGTGTGAATTAACTGAGCTCAGGAGTTGGAGACCAGCCTGAGCAAGAGTGAAGTCCCCCTCTCTACTAAAAATAGAAAAACTAGCAAGGCATTGTGGTGGGTACCTGTAGTCCCAGCTACTCAAGACGCTAAGGCAAGGGGATCACTTGAGCCCAAGAGTTTGAGGTTGCTGTGAGCTATGACGTCTTGTCATTCTCCCCAGAGTGACCAAGTGAGACTCTGTCTCAAAAAAAAAAAAAAATGAGATTAAGATGAGAATGGGCCATGAATCCAAAGATGATTTCTTTATTTGAACTGGAGGGGACACAGAGAGGAACGTGAAGAACAAGACAGAGATTGGAACGATGTACTACAGTGCCAAGGATTGCCAGGAACCACGGGAAGTTAGGAAGAGGCAAGAAAAATTCATTCCTGGAATCTTCAGGGGGAGCATGGCCCTACTCTTACCTTGATTTTGGACCATTAGCCCCAGGCCCACAAGGTAATAAATTTCTGTTGTTCTAAGCCACCAACTCCATGGCAATTTGTTATGGCAGCCTCAGGAAACTAGAACAACACCATTCTTTACTCAAGTTAAATTTCCATTTCGAGCTGTGTTCTCATCTGTTTATAATCGTGTGCAGATAAATGCAGGGCTTTTAAGGGAAAAATCGCTCATGGTCGATGATCTCACAGGCCTGCATCCTTCCTTACCTTTACTGCATTTCACTGCTAATGGCCTGATAGATTAATCGTATCTGGATTTCCTGGGGGCAAATCTTGTTTTTATCTTCATGTTGATATTGCTACCCACACGTTACATATTTTGGTTTACAAAAGTAGAATTCTCTTTTAATCGTAGCCTGAAAGTAACATGAAGTTAAGACTTTATAACCAAAACAACAACCTCTATGCTTGAAAAGAATGTCTGAAAGTGTTCCTTCCAACCTGTTTTCGACTTGATTTTTGCACTCGCCCAGGAGTTGACATTCTGCTTTTATCTAAGACTAGAAGTAGCAGGAACTCTTTGCAAAGTGCTTGGTAAGCCAGTTAGGCAATCGAACACAAAGGGAATCTTTTCACATCTTATTGTAACCTTGAGTTGTTTTTTTGTTTGTTTGTTTTTTTGTAGAGACAGAGTCTCACTTTATCGCCCTCAGTAAAGTGCCGTGGCCTCACACAGCTCACAGCAACCTCCAACTCCTGGGCTTAGGCGACTCTCTTGCCTCAGCCTCCTGAGTAGCAGGGACTATAGGCGCCCGCCACAGCACCCAGCTATTTTTTCTGTTTTTGCAGTTTGGCAGAGGCCGGGTTTGAACCCACCACCTTTGGTATGTGGGACCGCCACCCTGCTCGATGAGCCACAGGCGCCGCTCGTAACCTTGAGTTTTGACAACACAGAACTGTAGAATTTGAAAGCTAGCCAAATAGAATTGATGTAATGAACAGGAGACAAAAACATTTTAATTTCTACCAAAACAGGAGGATTGACTTATATTGAACCTTACACCCTTGGTCCTTTTGCTGCCAGTCACCTTCTCGTGTCTTCACGTTTCTTACATTTGTCACCTACTTCACAAACGTTTCTGGGATTTTCCATTTTTCACGGAGAAAAGCTGGACACAAATACGCTGGAGGTTTTCTAGGGCTGCCTACTCAGACTCACTAGTCACGGAGACAACTGTCTGTATACATGTGCATGTGACGCACAGCCTCCCACAGTGGCTTCGGGGGGGAGGTCCGACCTGATAGTAAAGCGGGAGGCATGGGGACTGGAGCAGTTCCGTCCAGAGCATCTTCACACCAGCTCCCCTGATGCCACACGGTGCAGTTCATGTCCCACGTCCCCACTGATGAGGGTACCGCGAGCTGCACACTCATGTGCATACAGAGTGTGGTTTTCCTTTCCTCAGAAACATACACATGGTATCAACACAAAGCATGCACCGCGGCCTTATGGAAGTCACTCCTGCAGGGTTTCTGTGGTGGTTGTTTTGGTGAATTAATCGTATTAGGACACAGGATGCAGATCGGAAGGTTCAGCCATGCAGAGGCTGTTGACCTTCAAGATTCATCTAAAATGTTTGCTCTTCCAAAAGGCCCCTTGCCCCTCGGTGTCCACCTGACCCTCATTTTATTTTATCGTGGCACTAACTTAGTTTTGTTATTTTTGAAATTATTTCCCTGGTCTGCTGTCGGTCTCCAGACTTGCACACTATTGCCTTCCTTATTCACTGCACTATCTTCAGAGTCTAAAATGGAACCTGTAGCCAATCAAATGTTTGACCAATGAAAGTGTCAATGAATGCAGCTTAGATATCCCAGGAGATAAAAGGAGTGATGAGTGAGAGAAAGAAGCCGTGATAGAAGCTTTGCGTGTTGGAGACAGAGGTTCTTCACCAGAGTAGAAGCAGGGACTTAGGTAGGGGCCAAAAGTAAAACTGTTGGGTAATGTTGGGGAGGAGTTGGCTTCAGGGTCTGCAGACACAAAGGAGGGAGGCATTCAGAAAACTGGCACAAAGAAGTGATGGATTGTGGCAAGTAAATCAGACTATTAAATAAAGGAAATGGCTGAATTTCCTAATACCATTTTCAAAGGCTTTATATTACAATAAGAGTATACATTTTGAAATCCATTATTTATTCTTATATAAATGCTCCCTGGAAAATGGCATTATAATATAACAGTGGTATGCGGGGCAATAATATGCTGGAAAAAAACTAATTTAGACTTTGAGGTGAAGCAGTTGAATTGCAATATGAAAGACACATTCAACAAATATTCAGTGAAGTCACCTGTCGATGGGATGTGTCTTTGCCAGCTCTGTCAACCTGCGATCCCACATGGCTTTATATAGGAAATAAGAAAGGCTTATTTCACCCAAAATATCCTAGCTATTTATGCTAGATGAGGAAATTATAAAAAGAAAGCAGAGGATATCATTGTGTTGAAAGAGAAATGGAGACTTGTAGTTATATCAACATTACCCATTGTCACCTAGTTACGTTACAAAGTTCTGAATAAACAGCTTGAGGGAAAAAGACATTTTCCTTTTCTGAGTTAATATGTCTCTGTGCCGTTGTCTGGGCACTTTTTCAACTTTCCTTTGTTGACTTGTCTGTTTTTGGATTGGAGGCTTCTTTTTCTTATCTGTGGGGAGGAATGCTTTTCCAACCGGAGCCTGATGATTTTGCTGGGATGACAAGGCTTGTGTGGGTTTACCACAGAACACAAAAGGCCGTGTAGCCCATAAAGAACTTCAGTGAGTCCTGTAATGCTCAAGGGCTTACCAAATGAGGAGATAAGATCAACATTCCAACACGGGGAGCTGCCAAACCACCTCTCCTGCCTCTATGTCTGTGGTGGTGATTTCACCCACCTTCCAATCCTCCACTTGTCTGGCCAAGGGTCTGGGCACACATTCAGCAAAGTGCTCTGACAGACACTCTCGCCCTTGGGGAGGGCACAATCGAGATGTGAGGGGGAGGGGAGGAGGGAGCTGCCTGTGTCCCCGACCCTGGTTCTAAACCACCAGTGCTGTTCCAGGCACGTCATTTCTCCTACATACTTTTCCTGGTTTCTAAATTTGATGAGGAAAAAAATGGCAGAGAGAAGGAAAAGAGCAGAGCGAAAAAGATAAGTAGATGAAAGATGAGGATTGGGGGGGAGGGGCTTTTATTATAATATTATATAAGTAGTAGTGTACTAATTAAGTTGTATTCATAGAAAATTGGACTAACGATGGCTTAACAAATTGGATGAACAATGGCTTAACAAATTAAGGATTTATTTTTTTCACACAAAAAGAAATCTGGAAGAAGTTAGGCCTCCACAATGTCATCCAGGAGAAGGGCCCCCCTGTCTGGTCTGCTCTTCTCTGGGTATCATTCCCATGTTTGTCTTCTCATGGTCACAAAATGGCTGCTCCACCTCCAAACTCACAGCTGCATTCCAGTCAAGTGGGAAATGAACCAAGGGGCCACTAGCAAAGTTTTGCCTTTTTATGGGAAAACTCTTTCTGGAGTTTCTGCCTATGTCCCTTTATCCAGAACTAAGTCACATGTAATTTTTACCTCAAGAGAACAGGATAGCTTGGGGATTTATTTTTCTAGTCTTTGCACTGGAGGCTGGCCCAAAAGAGAGAAAGTGTTGGTAATGGATTTTGAATGAAACACAATGGGTCAGGGCCAAATTATCAAATAATCAATAGAAAACAATACACCTGAGCACCAAACTACTTAACAGTTAGAACGAGCAAAGACCATGTCTCTAGAGGACAATAACCAAAGACAACTGACCGGTTCCAAAATGTCTTAGACGTTCTTGGCTTCTGTTTTCTGGTTCCTGAAATATTTCTACTCTTCCAGCAATGAAGACCAGTAGGACAAGTATATTTTAGAATTAAAACAGGCAATTTTCTCTCCTGGGATGCTGGAGGAACACAAGCTTAGCTGACTGTCCCTGGAACTGTGACTATGTCCTCTGGTCTAGGGCAAAGTCTCTAGCAGCAAAGGTTGGAGGCACCATGGAGCTGGAATACAGAACCAGGGAGTTAGTAAAGAATAGGAGCAAGGCAGAATTTGTGCATTTTTCTCATATCTCCTCCTTCTTTGGCACCTGGCAACTCTTAGCCTTCAAGTTTAAGCTTAATCTTCACCTCTCCCCACCCCCTCAGAGTCAGTTTGTACTTCATGCTCTCTCCAGTGATGTAGAAGAGTTGCTTCTCTGGTGTGCACACATCGCAGCTGGTGGCTACTTTTGTCATAGTAACACCCATCCCTCAACAAACCGTTACTTAGAGCCCACCCTATTCCATAGGCTCTGCCATAGGCCCTGGGTCCAGGAGAGTTCAGCTTCTGCACTCCAAAGCCATACTACCCAAGAGACATAGTTGCACTAATGTGGTCTTAGCCACATTATAAAAGGCAAAAAGAAATGGTAAAATTAACTTTATTAATAACATATTTTCGGTGTGGTGGCTCGCACTTGTAATCATAGCAGTCTGGGAGGCTGTAGCAGGAGGATTGCTTGAGCTCAGAACTTTCTACTAAAAATAGAAAAACTAGCCAGACCTTATGGCAGATGCCTGTAGGTCCAACTACTCAGAAGGCTGAGGCAGGAGGATCACTGGACCCCAAGAGTTTGAGGTTGCTGTGAGCTATAATGCCATGGCACTCTACCCAGGGCGACAGAGTGAGACTCTGTCTCCAAAAAGAAAAAAAAAAATGCATATTTTTTATTTTGACTAGCATATCAAAATGTTATTTTTACATAATGATTACTGCATATAACTGTTAATGAGATATTTGGCATCTTTTTTTTCCATACCAGGTCTTAAAAATTCAGTGTGTAACTTACAGCACGTCTCAGTTCAGACTGGCCACATTTTCTCAGTGCTCAGCAGCCATGGGTGTTGAGTGGCTGCTATATTAGACAACACTGCTCCAGAGCTTACAGACTATGAATAGCGATTTATTATAGAACTTGTTAATTATGCCTAATAGATGTCTAATATAGAGGGCTTGCAGCACGTGGTAACAGGGAAGCAGGAGCCTGTGAGGAGAGCCAGCTGCTTCTCTCCTCAGCTCCCAAAATGAAGTCATTTGTCTTAGTGATTTCACTGTTGCCTCGCGTCTAGATCTCAGCCACATGGGTTTAGAAAAACTTGATTCATTCAAAGACCTAAAGTTGATTTACTTCAGAATGCTTGCTCCTGATGACAGAATTCTCAGAGTCTTGACAATGAGAATCCCAGTCTGTTAGTGATGGGACGTGTCAGGAGGCCTGTATAATTGCATCCTCTCCACAGACCAGGGTTGTGGCTCCCCTGGCCTGGGAAACAAATCTCCTCCCCACCTGTTACTGCACAGTCACCAATGCAGAATGGACTTTTTCGAAAGAGGAACAAAATTTGGCGCTAAATGAAAATAGCGTATGCAAAACTCAAATTGTATTGTCTGTAAGTCTATAAATAAAGTTTTATTGAAATACAGTCATATACGTTCATTGAAGTATTATCTATAATTGCTTTTGTGCTACAACAGCAAAGTTGAGTAGTTACAACAGAGACCAGATGGCCCACGCAGCCTAAAATATTTACTATCTGGCCCATTACAGAAAATGTTTGCCAAACCCATGTTGTATATGTGAATCACTTGAGGAGCTATAAAGAAGTACAAATATCCAGCACTACCCTCAAGAAATTCAGATTTAATTAGTCTCTTAGTGAGGCCTAAGAATGACAAAAAAGAAAAAAAAGATTCTACTGCTGTAGCCAGTCTATGCAGGAAGCCAAGTACCCAGGAGGTTGTTGGAAGGCGTGCACTGGTGGCAAAGTGGAAGGTGACTTGCGTATCCATCCTTACAGTCAGCCCCTGCCTGCCGGCGCTCAGGCCACTGGAACCAGCAAGCCAAGGCGCATTCTTCCAAGTCAGCGCTCATCTCTGTTTGTGCTCGCCTCCGTGACCTTGCTGTTCCTGTGCTTCCAAACTTATCCAGCCTCGCTGATGGTTGACGCGTTCTTCCTGTGCATTCACCAGTTAATCCCTCCTTATCAGCCTGGGGCCGTTCTGTCTCTCTAACATGATTTTGTTTATGTCTGTTCTGAGTCACTGGGTGCTGCTTTTACAGCTTTCTCCAGACTGATCTGATTTTCCTTTATTTTACCCCCCAAATATTTCTTGGTTGTCTCAGGGCCTGTGCTTCAGATAACATAGCAATTGCTGCTCTTCATAAGTATCTTTGCATTTCGAACCTAACACCCGTAGTAAATGGGGTCGTTGGTAGGTGAATACACGTATGGATGAATGAAGGGGGAAGATAAGTTAGAAAAAATACAGAGGAATTTTGCAGACTAGGTGTTGTGAGTAGAGTGGGACTTTCTATATTTAAAATCAGAATGTCCAGATTCAAATCCTCACTTTGTAACTGTCCCTGGAAAGCCCCATGGGAATATCCCTTTTTCTCTCAGAGAATAAGACTGGGTATCTGCAAGGTGGGGAGAGAGGAACACATACTTCGCAGAATAGCGTGATGATGTCCTCAAGTGCAGTAGCACCGAGGGGGTGCACCGAGGGTTATGGGTCATAACGCCTGACCCATAATAGCTAAATTTCCTCCCCCTTCCTTCTGCCTAGCTCAGGCATCCTTTTGCACTTACAGGGTCCTGAATCAGTCATCATTATAAATAGTTTTCAGTCTTATTTATTAAATTATTCAGCTGATAGCATTATTAAAGATAACTTGATAAAATATATTTTATTTGAGCATACATTTATAACACTAATTTTAAAATAATTCTAGTAATGAAAATTTATATTTTTTTTCTCAAAGACTTTTTAAGTTTTAAGGTGGAATGTTGCTTCATTGGAGCCCATGTCTCATAAAAAAATTTTTTTTAAATGGCCCATTCTAAAAAAGGGAGTTTTTATTCTGCTTGTTGGTTATAAAATAGTCATATATACTGAAGGATCAAACATTTCTGAACCTAGCTTCACATTAGACCTTCCCAAGAAGACGCTTTTATATCCCAATGCCCAGCCCCATCCCAGACTACGTAGAGCCCAGGCAACGTCTCTCTTTAAGCATAATAATACTAACATGCAAAGTCGGAAACCACTAATTTATCTCCTTGTTTAACATGTGAAGGGAGATAAAGCCCAGAGATTAAATGATTGGCCCAACAGCTCTCATCTGAATTAATACTGAAATTTACATTCTCCACGCCAGGCCAGTGTTTCAGGCTAATCCCAAACCATCAATATTAGGGTGTGTACTTTCCTTGATGCATATGAAAACTTCACTATAATTTAAATGTGTGGATATAGAAAGTATATCAGTGATAGAAGAATTAACTGAGTATTTACCCCCCAAAATCATTCTATGAAAAAGACACTTGCACTTGGATGTTTATCATAGCGCAATGCAATTGCTAAGACATTCAATCAGCCTGAGTGTCCTTCAGTTCAGAAGTGGATAAAGAAAATGTGGGGGGGGTGTGTCTGTGCGTGTATGTATATAGACACAGACCTACCATGGAATGCTACTTAGCCATAAAAAGGAATGAAATAAGGTCGTTTGCAGCCACTTGGATGGAACTTGAGACCAGTATCCTAAGTGAAGCATCTCAGAATGGAATATCAAACACCTCGTGTAACTCCTAAGTGGGAGCTGAGAGATAATACACTTATGTTTCATGAAGGGCCATTTTATAATGAACAAAGTCACAGAGAGTTGTGAAGGGCGGTGACACCAAACGTAACTCCTAAGTGGGAGCTAAGAGATAATACACTTATGTTTCACGAAGGGCCATTTTATAATGAACAAAGACACAGAAAGTTGTGAAGGATGGTGACACCAAATGTAACTCCGAAGTGGGAGCTAAGAGATGATACACACGGACGCAGAGTTGGGAAAGATGGTGGAAACTAAGAAGGGAGGGTATTGGAGGAGGGTGAGGGATCGGAACTTACCTAGTGAGTACAGAGAAGTGTGTCCTGGTGGGGGGCACAGTGAAAGCCCCGACTTCAGCATTACACAGGGTATCCATGTAACAAAAACATTTATATTCCTTTAATACTTTGAAAAAATTAATAAAATATATGTTGAATGAACTTTTTAAGTTCAGTTAAGCACACTTTGTGTTAGAAGTGATGCGTTATTCATTATTAGGTCTGTTTTATGAGGTAGATATTATCATCCACATATTTATCATTTCAAAATATTCAGGGGATATAAATGTTTTGGGTTACACAGCTTGCTTTTGTAATGTCCTGGCTACAGGTGTGCCCATAACCCAATTAGCTTTTATTTACCCATTAGGTAGGTTTTTTGCCCCCTCTCCCTTCCTCTGTATCCCCTGGTTGATTTCTACCGAGTTTTATAGTACTTCCCTCTGGGGATAAGTGTTAGTTGCAATTTAATGGTGAGTACATGTGGTGTTTGTTTTTCTATTCTTAAGACACTTCACTTAGGAAAACAGTCCCCAGTTCCTTCCATATTCACATATTTTAAATGATGGATTGATTAGACTTCATTAGGCCACACAGCTAGTGAATGGCAAAGTCAGGAAGGGAACCCAAATCATGGTATCCTTAGTTCCACCTCCCGTTTCCCTTCCTAAAAGTAGAATCTTATACAGGATTAACGTAGTTGTCTATTTTAAATCGCACACAAACCTTAACAATTAACTGGCAAAAGTTTCTTTATTTTGAAAACTGAAGAAAGATACTTGAAAGTGTAAATGTGTAAATTGTACAGACGGACCTGATAATTAATAAGGCATCTCAGGAAGATTTTATAGGATTTTTAAAAGTTTGATTCCAGTTAAATCTAGTAGGTTTGTTTTCTTTTTTGAAGGCTGAGTGTGAAGGACCCGAGGACCCGAGGACTCCTTGGATAAGAGCAGTGAGGAGAATGCACTTACGTTTCACGAAGGGCCATTTTATAATGAACTTGGATGGGTCCCAGTGCAAGAGAATAAGGAGAGATCCTTCAGGGTTCAAATACAATCTGAACTCAACTTGTCAAGATAAACATTAGACATAACTTGCATGTCTTTCCAGAATTCATTAAAATGACATTTTAAACATTTAATAGTTTCTTAAAACAATATTGTTGGTGCTTAACAAGTTATACTAACAAGTTTTTCTTTATTCTTTCCTGAAGTCTTCTCTTCCCTAATTCTTTTATACTGTGTAGAATGACTCTAATCATAAGACAACCTACCAAAGTAGTGAAAAATCCTCAGTCAACATTATAAGGCCATTGAAGCTCAAGGTAGCCACAGCCAGCGTCACATGAACTGGAATGCAGTGATGGTGAATTCAGTGGCTAATGGAATTTGGCATCAAGTTGAAGTACATAACAAATATGCATGTATAGGAAAATAACTTGTACCGATATTTCAATTTGGGAAAATAATAGTCATTTAGAGAGTTAAGGAAATAAAAAGAAGAAAGCAGAATATTAAAAAAGAAGATATAAACAGAATTGGTAGATTTGAAGAATCATATTTAATATTTATTTCTTCAAGAATTTATTTTTTAATATCCTTTATGTGCCAGGAATTGTTCTAGGTCTGGAGTTAGACTGGATGACAAGATAGACAAGGCCTTTGCTCCCAAGGGGTTTGCATGCTAATGGAAGAAAATCATCAGGAAACCATCAGTAAATCAATAAAGATCATTGTGGCTTTGTATGTGCTTGGAAGAAAATGAACAAGGTGTGGTGAGAAAGAGTAGGAGGTGGTAGGTGAGTATAGCTCCTTCTACTGAGAACCAGCAAGGGCTTCTCAGAAGAGGTGACATTTGAGTGAGATGTAAAAGCTAGGAGCTGGAGGAAGAGAGACTGGTTTGTGTAACTGCCTGAGATAGCAGCTTTGCATACGTGAGCCATTAAAGAAAGCCAAAATGCATATGAGCACACATGCGTGTACCCTCACCCACACACACATACACTGAACGATGAGAAAGTGGGGACGTCAGCTGAACTAGTATTCAGAAATCAAGATGGGTAACTTCCCAGGATGTCATATTTTGAAATAGCCCAACTTCCCTCTCTCCTGCCCTATGCATCCTATCACCCTCATCTCGAACACATCTCTAACTTGGGAAAAGATCAAAAATACTGACTTCCAGAACGGTGCATCATTATCTCGAGTATAGAATGTTATACCAAATACCTCCTGCCTGTAGGTAGTGGGTATGTGGCTTTTGTAAATTCAACCATCTGCAAATTAATTTCCAAAAGACTAATATGCAGTGAAAGAGTCTTAGTACGTTTTGTGCTGCAATAACAGAATGCCTGAGACCTTGTAATCTATAAGGACCAAGATTCCTATCCTTACAGCTATGAAAGCTGGGCCATCCAGCTGCCTGGTGAGTCATGACGTGATGGAAGGCGGACACGGCAGGAGAGTGCGCACCAGAGAGGGAAGGGGCTGAACTTGTTCTTTATAAAATCTCATTCTTAAAGTAGTAGCATTAATCCATTAATCCAGCTCTGCCCTCATGATGTCATCCCCTTGGGAGGGTCCCAACTCTCAACCTTATTTCGGTGGAGATTAAGTTTCCAACATGGGAACTTTGGGGAACACATTCAAACCACAGCGGAAAGCTGCTGTATTTTTCTAGAAAGAAGACTAACATAATGCCAAAATTGAGACTTTAGAAAATAAACTTCTTTGGCTACAATGAATTTAAAATTCTAATTTGACCTTCCTTTTTTAGTCATAGTGGCAAATCAAATAGTTGAATAAGTTTGTGGGTTCGTTATTATGGAGAAAGCCACCATTTTATATGGAAAAGATCTTTAAATATTTCTTTTTTTTTAATGTCTCATTGTATGCTCGTTTTCTTTTACTGTGTTCATTTATTTCTTGTGAACACTATTCATGAAACTTCCAACAGTTGGGGTGTTGTTGTTTGTTTGTTTGTTTTTCTTTTTAATTGTTTGGGATTCATGGAGGGTACAAAGAATTAGGTTACATTGATTGTGTTTGTTAGTAAAGTCCCTCTTATAATTGTGTCCTGCCCCCAAGAGGTGTGCCATACACTGTGACGCCACATGGTTTTGAATTCACACTTGTTGTTGTTTCTGCTTTGGTAGGGGACGATCTTTCCATGCCAATCTTTTTTTCCTTTTAAAACACAATAAAACAAATAGTAGACACATCCTTCTGTGATGGTATTTTGGAATCAATGTTGTCTAGGTGTCTTACAAGTAGAATAGCTCTTGAATGAAGTAAATCTTTAAATAAGCAGGGACCTTAAAAATGGCTATATTTCGGTAACCACAGAGTCATGAAATCAGAGCATTTCAATGACAGGTCATGTCTTTTATCATAACGTAGAAATTTTTTTCAGTTGATTTTGAGATGCATTACAATTCCACCTGCCTCTGGAGTCTTACATGCCTTAAAACTTGTTGCCTCTGTATAATAACTGTGAGAACATAGCTGCAGGGTTCCAATTACTCTAGCGAAGGAACCTTATTACATTGTCTCCGACTAAGCACGTAATTAATGTCTCTATTTCAAGGCTATTTCGGCAAATTCACAACCCAGAGACTATCCGTACACATCTAGAGATAGATAGGAGCACTCATGATGTGTCCTTGCAACAGACGATTATGCCAGGGGAATTTTTGGAAGAATATGGAATATGTTATCCTGGGTTGCAAAAAAAGTTATTGTAACTAAATATGTGTTTTAAAAATTAAATGTGTCATTCTAAAAAGTTTCAGTGAGAATAGAATCACTCCCATCCTGGAAGAGTTCTGTTTTGTTTTGTTTTAATGAGTGTTGTCGCTGTGTCTCTGCAGAGATCTAAAGTACTAAATCCCTGTTTGCTATCCAAGGGGCACTGCATTTTGAATACCCTGTAGGACATTTATGTAGGTAAAGTCTGTTCACAGTCATCTGAACTTAAACCTATCTCCATTTTGCAAGTACACACCATGCATTGCTGCACTATTTTAATACTCACTGGATTTTTCAGAAGTGCAACTACTTATATAAATCAAGGGACAATTGTAGTTAGTCTTGTTTCAGAACTTTACCAAGAGTTGGTCTCCCTTTTGGAAAAAAGCACCATTCATGGCAGTACAGCTTGTGACATTCGAGTTGCCAATAAAACATGCCCAAATTATCAGACATTTGCAGCAGTTGCGAGGATCCTGTGTTGCACTGCAACCACCTAACAATTTAATTATATCTTCTAATCAAGTATATCATGCCCAGACATTCACTTATTGAGAAATACATTTTCATTGTGAGTTACTTTCCTTCTTTCGTTCTTTATATTACAGGGGTTGTTGGCATTATGTGGTTAGGCAAATGATTTTATTTATGAATTTTTTTCAGGATATTAGAGGGACATTTAATTATAATATTTTGAAAAGAGACTTAGGTGAAATAAGTTCAAAAACAATTCTTCTTTTTATTTTTTGTTGTTGTTGTTGTTGCAGTTTGGCCAGGGCCAGGTTTGAACTCGCCACCCTCAGTATATGGGGACGGTGCCCTACCCATTGAGCCACAGGTGCCACTCCAAAAACAATTCTTCTAAACCATACTGCTTCTCCAAGGCAAATGGATGATGTGGTGTGCACACCCGTGCACTTTAGTCCGAAGAAAGGAAAGGCAGGGAGGCGACATGAGAGAATTAGCCTTGATTTCAGCTCCTATTGTGTCGGGCCCTGCTCCCAGCCATTCAGATGCGTGATCTCATGTTCCGTGTGCAATCCTGGGAAAGGCCATGACTGCGTTAGTCCCGCAGCCCCAGAGTGCCGCATTCAGAGCCGACCGCTTGACATTTGGAGAGCAGAGATTGAGAAGAAATGAGCAGATGAATATTCTTGACAACGCTGGAGTGTTAGAATTATTTAAAAGTTCTGTTAAATAAGTGGCAGTCTCAGAGCCTGATGTATGGCAGTTAATGAAAGTTTCACGAGGAAGTTTTATCATGAAATCTGGCAAAGCCCCACGTAGATGCGTGCGCACATTCACGTGCACGTGGGTCCCCGTGCACACGGGTGCTCCTGCTGCCTATTTATAGCTTTTGGGACACATCAGAAAGTGATAAATGAACATTGAAATGTTACACATATGTTTATATCCACTTTTAGCTATGGGGTTGTTTCAAAAAGTGGTATCTCCAGTGAGCCAAATCCTAGGCATTTAGAAAGTACAAGAAATTTAAACCTCTAAAATGAACTGAAGAGGAAAAGACAAGAAAACAAAAACTGAAAGGGATAAGCAATTATAAATCGACACAAAATTATTTTTTTCAGTACTGCATGAAAAATAAAATATATCGTAATTCATTACTAATCCTTCTTTGTGGGTTGATTATGGTTTTTAAAAACTGGCAAAAGAGGATCTTTCTGATGGATTAACATTGACATGACAGTTTTTTAAACTTGCAGCTGGATGTGAGGGTCCATACGATTAGGTCACATTGCTTGAGCTTGGAAGGTAAAGTCCAAGACACACTTGTGTCCTCCACTCAGGTAATGTGCCCTGCACCCATACATTGTACCCATTAGGCGGGAACTTACTAAGCCTCCTTCTTCCCTCCCCCTTTCTTTAATTTAACTGAGTTTTTCTCTCATTTGGGTCTGTAGTTATTAATCCACTAAGTTTCAACTTAATATCGAGTACATAGAATGCTTGGAATCCCATTCAGCCCTAAAAAGATGGTTACTTAGTACCTTTCATATTTACCTGGAAGGATTTGGAGAATAGTCTCCTAAATAAAGTATTCCCAGAGTGCCCTGCCATTTGTAAGCTTTGAGGATAACTTCTCTGTATAATATTTCAGAGTTGTCAATTTAAATATATTATAATTTTGGCTAAATGACAGATCGCTTTCTTTTTTAAAATGTCCAAGTAAAGCTGAAGGATAGTATTTAATGAGGAGCGTATTTATGCATCTCTTTTTTTCCTGACCAAGGTATCGCGTAAGAGGGAATGTAACAAAGGAGGAGAGACTGAGTTCAGGAGTGGGGGCACCTGTGCTGAAAAGATGGCCTTTTGCAGTCATTGCAATAAAATGAAGATGACTGGAACTTAAGAAAAACACTTTCTTAAGTTTACTTTAATTGTGGCTTTCAGAAACACAAGTAAAATTGGTTTAAGCAAAACTGAGAATGTGTTCAGTCACCTCCCTGAAAAGTCCAACGGCCTTACTTGCTTCAGCCAGAACCACATGGAGAGAATCCAGCTTCCTTATTATGTCGGTCTCTCTCTGTTTTTTTCCATCTCTTGACTGTTTTGCTTCTTCTGAGTTGATTTCACTCTATAAAGTCTGCCCTTTCGGCTTGTCGGTGGACAGAAGCATCTTATCTAAATTATCCTAATCCAAACAAAATGAAACATCCTTTTTCCAAAATTTAAGGGAGGGGATGTGTTGTCTTACTGAATCAATTTGGATCACAGGCCCATGCAGAAAATACTCTTGCCTGGGGAGGATGCTGATTGCCAGGCCAAGGTCAAGGTCGTGTCCCTTTAAGTTGGGGGTGGGGTGGTGTCAGCTCCACCGGAGCCTGAACCAAATGCACTGAGATTGGAGGAGAAGATATTCTGTACCCTCCAACTGCTAGTGGCCCAAACCAGGAGGGAACAGCCAGAATCAACAAAAATTCACGTTACATATATTACACTAGCATAAATTTTAATTATTTTCATCTTCCTCTTGACATGCATAGCTAGGTAATGACAGAATTTTAGAACTAAAAGGGATTCTATGAATTATGTAATCGAGCGCCATCAATTTAAATATTTTGTGAGAATTCACTCATCTTAAACTGTCCTGCTAATTGCAAGAGCTAGTTACCTCACAGCAGTACAAAGTACCAGAGAGGAGGAAGATGAAGTTTGCATTAAAATTATATTAAAAGCATTCTGTGTATATCTCAGACATTTTAAGAGTAACTCATGGACCTGGACTACGGGGATTATCAGCAAAAGTTTACACAAAATTAAAAAACAAATCCTATCTTTTCCCCTTCCCAGCTATGTTATCATTTCTAAAGTTATTATTATTATAGTAATGTGTAACTCAGTCTCAAATGTTAATTGCAAAGTAATTGACTTATTTCCTTCTTTTTTACATTTTTAGTTCCTGTGATCACCACTTCTCCTAATTATTACAAATAAGGACAGTTTTATGCCCTTTTTGCTAACAGAAAATGAGCATTTCATAAATATATCTGTATGTGTCCAGTTCAGAAGATGTGTACCTTTAAAAGGAATCTAATATGAACTCCCACTGGACAGACACTTACTCCAAATTCCAGTAGCTTGTACCAAATGGAGAGTATTTATGAGAAAAGTATTTATCTTTCTAATCACCAATGAGTATGTAAATATTTATATTTGCCTATTATAAGCAAGTCATTATTAAATATAATTTATGGAAGCAGTTACAAAATATTAAATATATTTTGAAGTAATTACTGAGTGCCATATACAAAGTTAAGAAACATTCAACCCCAAACTAATAATCTCCCATTATCTGAGGTTTTAGCATTGTCACTTTCTAGCACGTATTTGAAGATGATGTGACTGTCTGTAATCTCACTCCCGGGCCCTGATAATGATGTGGAGAAGGTGTCTTATTTCAAAGCTAGCCAGGACTTCAGGGAGCCAAAGGAAATTTAGTGTCTGCAACTGGTTTCCTCCAGTCAATAAAGCTGGTGATAACGAGGCGAAGGTCAGGATTCTGATCTCTGGGAGCGACCTAAGCTCTCTGAACCTGAGTCCAGGGACCATAATACTGTCCCTGTCCTTAAGAGGAATAAGACTTGAAGGATATGAACAGAGTCACATAGACCACATTCCCCCAACCCTCTAAGCACCTCTGCATAGCCTGCTGTCCAGGGCCAGAGGCCAGACTCCTCATTCCAGAGGCAATCACATCGTAAGTGGGAATTATAAAATGATGGGCATTTTTGCTGACCCATGAAAGCTGATTTAAGGTTTCAATATAATTAGATGTCTTTGTCATATTTAAGACAGTAATATTAAATTTTGCAAGAAATCCTGATTTAGAAAATTTCAAAGGTCAAAAATTGAAATACAAATAGATACGGTAATAGGATTAAAGGGCAAGAACAGCTAATGGTGAATCTGTTCATTGAATATAATGAGATTATTCTCAGGCAGATGAGCCCTTAGCTTAAATAAGAAAATGAGCTCTCCAGAGCACAGATGTCATATTGTAGTTTCAATGAACTCATTGCCTTTATGTTTGTTGGTGTACATTAATTCTGATTTCTTTTTGGAAAACAGAAATACTTGTCATAGTTTCAGCAAAGCTTCGTGGAAATAGCTAATTTTTTAATACCAAATTTATCTGTATCAACTGATCTATTAACTATTCCAGTTAGTCAGAACAGCATATCAAATAAAAACTCATAACACTTCTGAACGACACTATTTTTTGATTTATCAAAATCTTAAGTATAAATACTTTTTGTTATATTTTCATTGACAAGTACCCCTAATACACTATCAGAGTTTAGCCACTTAAGTTAGTCTTACTTTTAATAGGTTATCATAGTGATATTATTTAGTCCATTGAGGTTTTAATTATGTAAATGTGAAACTTCATTAGATTTTTATTTAATAGTGACTTGTTTCATTAGTTATAACATAGATTTATGGTACGAATAAATAATAGCAAAACAAAGATCATATTTTGGTTAGTATTTGGGGCAGGAAGTAAAATCAGTTCATTAAATCATTAGGATGTTATTTACAATTTTAAAACCCTCTATTTTTTATTAGAAGGATCCCTTCTATATCATTATTAGTAATAATCAACATAGCAATTATATCAATCAGTTCTTGAGTTCCTAAAATATGAATGTCACCATGTGTACAATAGTGGGGAAATAAATATAAAAATTGTTGATTTCTTAAAGAATTTATAGCCTAGAAGGAATGTAAGATATAAAACTTAATAAGGAACTGTATAATAAAGCATTTCGTGATACTTGTGAGTGACTTGGAGAATGAATGCTCTAATAATTCAAAAACTACTAATCACACATGGCTTCTGGCTTCCTAGTCTGCTTAAGAAGATCTTCCCTGGCACAAGAAGTAGCTGCGTTAATTCAGAACTATATACATACTATAAGCTCAGCAGGGCACGTTGGCTTACACCTGTAATCCTAGCACTCTGGGAGGCTGAGGCAGGATGATCCCTCAAGTTCAGGAATTGAGACCAACCTCAGCAGGAGTTAAAAATAGAAAAAAACAAATAAAAATAGAAAAAAATTATCCAGCCCTTGTAGTGGATGCCTGTAGGCCCAGTTACATTACTTGGAGGCTGAGGCAGGAGGATCACTTGAACTCAGAAGTTTGAGGTTGCTGTGAGCTAGGCTGATGCCACAGCATGTTAGCCTGGGCAACAAATTGAGGCTCTCAGAAAAAAATAATAATATATACATAGCTTCAACAGAAGAATACACTTGTGAAGTTAATTAAGTTGTATATACCCTTGTTGATTCATGCAGAAGTCAGTCTTTATATTTTCCACAGCCTAGTCCAATAGAATTTTCTTTGGAGTCAAAATGGAGACTCTGGAGTTAGAATTAAAATGAGTATGAGGAAGACAGTTAGTTATTGGTGTAACAGTCCTTACCTATGGCACTGACCTGGAGTCCCATTCTCAATTGAGAACGGTAACTGGCTTCTCGTTCCATGTGTCAGACCCGGGGCCAAGAGCTTGTCATCCCTTTTATTCACTTCTCCAGCAAACTCATACAATTCTTCCAAGTAGTAGAACGGAGACTTAGGTGTGCGGCTCTCCACACCACCCTCAGGAAGTATCAAGTCTACTTCAAAAACGTATATTTCTAATTACATTTATTTATCCTTCTTATATCAAAATGGTCTAATTACTACATTTTAAGGTCATTTAGATTAATTGTATTAGAGCAGGGGGTGGGAAGACAGTTTACTTTGACTACTAGCACCTTGTTGTACACATTCGATCTGTCCCAATAACCAGACTAATAATTCTAAGAGAAAACCTTCTCATATTCTTATCCACATGCCAGACTCTCTGTATTACAGTTTGAGTTTCAAGGAATGAAGCTACACATTTTTAATGAAGTTTTTATTTGACCCCTCCAATGTCTTATTTATCCAAACATGATAGCAACCTTTATCTTATATATCAAAGTTTGGTCTTATGAATCAAAACATGATAGCAAGTTTAGATTGCTCAAACATTTTATATGACAAAATAAACTTTCTTCTTTTTACTTAATCAGATTTCAAATTAACCATTGACTTGGCTCTATCTTTTAAGCAGGCAAAGCAGATTTCAAATTAACCATTGACTTGGCTCTATCTTTTATACATTTCCCCACGCCATTATTTTTAAAAATTTTTTCTGTTACTTCAGAATATTATGGGGTTACAAATGCTTTGGCTACTTAAATTGCTTTCGTACAGTTTGAGTCAAAGTTATAAGTGTGTCAGTCACCCAGACAGTGTACATTGTACCCAATGGGTGTAATTTAGCAAGGCCATTACTGGATATTTACCCAAAGGAAAAAATGATATTTTATAAAAAAAAAAAAAAAGACACTTGTACTCAAATGTTTATAGCAGCACAATTCACAATTGCAAAGATATGGAAAAAACCCAAGTGCCCTGGGAGTGAGTGAATTAATAAAATGCGATGGATGTGTATCATACTGATGCCGGAATTTCAGGCTCTTGATCTCGGCGATTCGAAGAAGGAATGGACGGACCACAAGAGTAGTTGGTAAGTCAGGATTTATTTACAAGAAAGAAAAATTAGAAGTACAAGAAAAACCAGACCTCCAGGTAGAGAGGACACAGGAGGGGAACAAGCTCTCCTGTTCCTTCTCTGAGGTCCAGCCGAGGTCTGCTTGGAGAGGGACAAGCTCTCCTGTTCTCTCTCTGACGTCCTGCGGAGGTCTGCTTGGAGAGGAACAAGCTCTCCTGTTCTTTCTCCGACGTCACAGGGAGTTGTTTTGCGGGAACTTCTTAGGGAGTGGGTCTTCGTCAGTTACAGCCAGCTGTCCAATGAAGACCCAGGTCCTGGAAACTGACATGGCATTGACCAATCAGATGTGCAGGAAGAGAAGACAGCAAGGTGCCATCCATGAAATGGACTAGCCAGAAGAGCACGGGAAGAAGACAGCAAGGCGCCAGTGTCTTCTGCACAGGCCCTTCCGCAAGCTGGTTTCTCCATCCGCCACAGCATCAGCACCGCCAGGGCCAAGGCAGCGGTTGTAGGGTTGCCTTGTCCTGCATCAATACCATTATTTAACTTGAGAATTCTATTTGTGTTGGCTATAGTCTCATTTCAGTAACAAAGATCGATAAAAATACGTATTTCTGAGCATGAGATTTTTGTATATTTCTGAATCAAAGTAGTTGGTTTAGAAAGAGCCTCAGAATACACTTAGAGTGATTAGAACTCATGTCCTCTTCTACTTGACAATAGAACAGAGGCCCAAACTCAGACCCTCCCAGGTCCCGTTCCTTCTGTAGCCCAGTCAGTTATTTACACTACATTCTGGTCTTACTAGAGCTCGTTTCAGAAAACGTCTTCCTCTTTGTAAACTCTTCCTTCAAATGAACATACACTTCTGTATTGTACGTAAGGAATTGTAACGTGATGACCGTATTATAGTGAATGCCCCCATTTCCTTATGATTCTTTCATGGCTCTGTCAATTCTGGAGAGAATTATGGATCTTTTCTAAGATATCGTGCCAGTGTAATTGTTCTGGTCTCTAACAGCAGACCTATCAGGCCAACCAGCATCAATAATTGTCTTGGACATGATCTTCCTATTGTCATGCTCCTGCTGTTCTCTGTGTTTTAAAAGAAACCTCATTTTGGAAGTGAAAGGGGATATGGAATATCTTTTTGCCTATAAAAATGTATGTAACAGACTCAAGAAAATCTGGCCTGGGAACAGATGTTTAATGGGGGAAAAGCAACCACACTGCCTTCTTGCTGAGACTTGCCATGTCTTCCCAAGTTTGGCGTGGGGATTGCCAAGCTTATACATTTCTCCACGGACCTTCAGTCTCATAGGCTTTTTCAAGAGTTTACGCTTAATGGTTTCAATTTCCAAAAGCAGGAGCAAGGGCACCGCTTTGCTCTATAAATTAGTCCTTATGAAATTTCCCTTCAGAATTCTGGAGCTTTGGCGACATTGCATAAATACTTTGTTTTATGTACTTTTGAGGAAGAGAAAAGAGATTCCTACTATGTTCACAAATCATCATCACAGGAAATATTGGTTTTTCTCACTTGATTCTTTGACTAAATACTTAATACCATGATCTTTCTCATCTTTTTTTCTTATTTTCCTAAAGTGACTTTTCAGAGATCCTTTAAGAAAGATTCTTCTCTACTCTTAGAAATGATCCTTTTGTTTGTGAGTAATATAAGCTCAATAATCTTCCCTTGAATAACTTTAGTAGCTATAAATAAACGTATTGTAGAGAAGGAGTGAAGCAGAGCTCATGATGAAGCTTAGAGACTTGAGTATAAGCAAAAGCATTTATAAGTCACATTTATGTGACCTTATATGTCACTGTTGTGGCTTTTTTGAGACTTTCTTCACGATATACTTTACTTCTCCCTGGTGCCTGAAATCTGCTGAAAGGAGATAGAGACCAAAAGAGCCCGGAAATATCTTGGATTTTACTCTGTGTCTCTCTTTGGTGGGCTCATGGCAGTTTTCATGAGGTTAAACCCGTTCTGAGCGCCTTGGTAGAAACTGAAGCTCATAACTATGTTTTCTCTTTGGTGTGGTATAGACTGGGATTCTCACTGTACAGCATTAATTTCTTAACTACATTTGTAACTATAAAAGGGCAGAGAGGGATCATTCCTGGACAATTATGCTAAACCCAGTTGGCACAAGAAATGAAACATGCAAACATGCAGAATGTGATAAAACCTGCTTCCTGTGAAGAAGGGGTTAGTCCTCATCTAAGTAATCTTAGTATCTTCCTGATTCTAGAAGTAATATACATTTATAGGGGAAAGTTCAAAAACTAAGACAAATAAAATAATCCCATCGAGTACCACCACTTTCAGTACGTTGTTTTATTTCCTTCTGGTCTTTTTAGAATGTATGTGTTTTGCCCATTTTTAGTCACACTGTATATCCTGCTTATATTCATTTATCTTTGCAACATAATCACCTATCTGTGGTTGAAAATTCTTCATAAAACCTGTTCTTAATGGCTTAGTAATTATCTGTATGTGCAGTTTCCCTAGTGCTTAACATTGTGGTTTTTTCCAGTTTTTCACAATTATAAATTCTTTAATGACAAACACCTTTGTCTGTGCCCGCTGAGGCACCCCATCACCGGGTGAATAAAAACAGCTGGGACACGGATTGAAGGTACAAGCCTGTAAGAGGGGGGCTTCCCATAGGTGCAGGGAGAGCCCCAAGCAACCTCTGTCGTGGCCTTTTATTAAAGCATTATACAACAGGCTTGGGGGCCCCACTTATTAGGATCATGTGCTTAATGGTCACTCCATGCTCTTTCCCCACCACGGGCTCAACTCCCACCCTGCTGCACCACAAATGTCCAAAGTATAACACCTGCTTGCTAACGAGCAACCGATCTTATCTCATTAATGCATGCAGTTGCTTGAGGGCTTGTCTCCGGGCTGCAAAACATCTCCATGCCATTTCCATGCCATCTCCCAGTGCCTCCCTCAAGAACCGGTGATTACGCTCTTACAAGCCTGGTGCTCATTTTCCTATACACTTTAGTGCTAAAACATCGTATGTGTGTATGTGTTTGTGTATATGTGTGCACACATGTACCTCAGATTACTTCCTTGGGATAGTTTTCTAGTCAAGGAATTACTGGTTCATAAAGCTTTCTACATACATCTTATAAAATTGATTTGTCAAAGGATTGTAGCAATTTATAATAAATACTGTCACCACTCCTTTTACTAATGTCTTAATTACACTAATCTACCTGCACAGCAAGCTATGGTTAGGCTTTCAAGAACTAATTTAAATGTGAATTTTTAAAAAGAAAGAATTTATATAAAAGCTCTTCCGTAATGTGAAACGTAGCGGGTATGCTCTTTCACAGTGATGTATTAATATGGAAATGTTAATGTTAAAAGAAGCACTAATTAATGGCCAGGGACTGATTATCATTAGGAGATATACTGTTATACGCACAGATATAAGCCTTCACAATCTGGAAGAATTTAGTACAGGCTAATGAGAGATCACACCCACTCTTTTATCCTGTTTGCTCATTGTTGCTCGTTTTCTTGTTTCATCTTAATGGTTGCATGTCTTTTAAAGTATCTTAATAAACAAGGAAGAGCTTGTGTCTTTTTTCTTCTTTTCTGTTAATCCATAGCCATTAGTCATTTTGCACATGCTAATCTTGCCCCTTAAAAGCTTCAGATGGACTGTGAGGAAGACTTTGCAAGGTGCAGGCCAGTGGTTTACATGCAAGCGAAAGATCTGGGACCAGCTTGAGAAAACAGGAGTGGGAACCCAGTACTCAAGTTGCAGGCCATGTCACAATAATGGACAATGTGAGAAACAGGTTTAATTCCCTATTTATACAGGTACCTTGGCCCAACATCTTGGAATCTGGGGATTTTTACATCAAGTAATTTCTCAGGCAGGGTATCCCAAGAGACCTTGGGAAGTTGTTTGAGCATTATGATTCTCCTTTTATTGCCTCATTCTGCCTGTTGCTAATTTTTTTTCTCTCCAGTTCTGGTCCTTAACGATTTTGCTGAACTGACTCTCACTCCTCATGTTATCTTTTGAGGATTAATCATTTTCTTCTTCTTAGTTGTATTTGTTAATCTTCAGTTTGACTTTTCCCTTGTATGGGAGTAATATCTACAAACAGCATTACAGTTGACCATATCTTTTCTATAAACAATAACATTCAGTACTGTAAACAGCCTTTGTTTCTCTCCTTATCATATATGTGTCTCATTTTCTCACGGACATTTGTCAAGAATTCTCTCAACCTGTGTGGTCAGGTGCTTTATTCCATTTATTTATTTCTTTGTGTGTGCAAGTATTTATTTTGACATCATGAAATCATACAGTTCTATTTCTATGCATTGAATTATTTAATCAGTCAAGTGCATAGTATGACGGTTTTCCTGAGGGAGGGGAGGGGGGAGAATGGGTGGAGGGAGGGTGATTGGTGGGATCACACTTACGGTGCATCTTACAAGGGTACAAGTGAAAGTTACTAAAAGTAGAATATAAATGTCTTCATATAGTGATTAAAAGGCCATGAAGGCTATGTTAAATAGTTTAATAAAATATTTTAGATTGTATATAAAGTCAGCACATTGTGCCCCATGATTGCACCAATGTACACAATTATGATTTATTAAAAATTTAAAAAAAAATAGTGAAGGTTTTGATAACAGCATGTCTGGGTTCAATTACTAGCTACATCCTGCTAATCTTTATTATATTCACACCATAGCACTTAGTTCATAGTAACTACTCAATAAAATTTTATTTTTAACCTCATCATGTTGACTTAGCATTTACTATGTGTATAGAAATACAGTAGATATTTCAAAGGTATCATCGATTTATGCCGTAATCATCTTTCCTCTGAAGAGGGTTAAAGTCTATTAGAAATGATAAATTAAATTCTCATCTACTCTCAACATCTCTTCATACTTAGAAATTGTTTTTCTGTTTCTCTTAGTATCAGGTTAACTCCTGTCCTGATTAATTTTGAAATGAAGCCCTTGTTCTCAAGGTTTGGAGTGTGTCACAGTCACCTGGGGAAGTTTGTTAAGTAGACGTCCAGGATACACCCCACATCTCTTGAATAGTGGGGCTCAGCACCTGTGAGGTTCATTAGAGCTTACAAACAACTGAGGTAAATCTTCATCGTCTGACATTCTCATGTGGGCTAGTAAGCATCCAACATCCCATCCCTGGTTCTTTAGCCTTCACCAATAACAACTTCGTAAAAGTGACATCTAAGATAAGAGCTAAAGGATAAATAATAAAGAGTTGTTCTCTGCACCGGGCTAGGACAGGATGTGGGGAAGTGTTCTGAGTAGAGGGAACTCCAAGTACGAAACCTTACAGAGCCAAAGAACCTGATCTGTGTGCTAACCGGAGGGAGTTCAGCAGGGCTGTTTGTTTTGTTTTGTTTTTGAGACAGGGTCTCACTTTGTCACCCTCAGTAGAGAGCTGGGGCATCACAGCTCACAGCAACCTCAAACTCTCAGGCTTAAGCGATTCTCTTGCCTCAGCCTCCCGAGCAGCTGGGTCTATAGGTCCCCACCACAACGCCCGGCTAATTTTAGAAACAGGGTCTTGCTTTTGCTCAGGCTGGTCTCGAAACTCATGAGCTCAGCAATCCACCTGCCTCGGCCTCCCAGAGTGCTAGGATTGCAGGCGTGAGCCACCATGCCCAGCCTAGTAAGGCTGTTTTAGGGGGAGGCAAGGAGAAAAGGAAGAAAGCAGCATTGAATAACTTGATATTGTGTTGTTGAGAAAGAGTTAGCAGGAGATGGATGTGATCAAATAGCAGCAGTATGGGGAGTTGCCCAGGGGCAGAGTAGGGGATAGATATTGAAGGAGACTGTTGGCCCTATCTGAGCTAGTAGCAAAGGAAATGGTGAGACGTGGGCTGATTGGAGTGATTCTTAGGAACAACTGTGGAAGGGGAAGTTGTCAAGTATACTTTTTGAATATTGTACTGCAAACAACTAAAGGCACAGTTAAGATGGGAAACATAAAAAGAGTATCCAGCTTGGGGATGGGAAAAGTGAAGAGTTGTAACATAAAGAAGCAGAGACCGAGTTGATTTCTTTTTCTTTGCTATGGGATGTGTAGTTACGGCGTCTTCGTCAACAGAATCCTAACAAGCAGTTAAGCTTCCGTTTTATGGTGTGAGGTGTAACCGCCATCAAAGCCTGTTATATTTAAACCATAAATTTTCTCCTCTTTCTTATGTGACTCATTCTGATGATCCACTGTGTCTATTTAAAGTAAACTGATAAATGAAAAGCCCTTTTTACTTGTCATTTGTACGTCTCATGCCCTAGACATTTTCAAGGAGACTTTCCCAAGCCAAGTAGTCAATGAAGGATGACCTCAAAAGTGACACTACATTTTTTTGAAAAAAGTCACATTCATGTTAGCTAGCTAAAACCTTGCACACAGAGCACGTGTAAAAATAAAAACCACCTTAGTTGGGTACTGACCATGTTTGATGTAAATCTGCACACAAGCCCTCCCCTACAATTTAATCCGAATAACATGAAGACCAAAGAGCCTTTAGTGAGAGTTGTTCTGCCTGGATAACAGAGGTCTGCTGCTTTCTAAGGCTTCCCCTTACTATCACTTCTTTATAAAGTTCACAGATGTGCCCTTGATGTGGTCTGGGTATTTTTGTGAACTGCTGGAAAATTTCACTCACACACTAATGGTTCCAATGAACACAAAATACCTCTTCCAGAGAGTAGTTGCCAATAAGCAGTATTTTTAGAGGCACATGTCACAGTTTCTGTTTGCCTCTGTTGTGACTGTTAATGGGCCCCGAATGATTAAGAAATAGCCTCTGATAAAAGGTATCACCCCACTGCCCCATTATATATTATATAGGCATTAAATGTTTATTGCACGTTGGGCTCAAGCTAACATGTTATTAAGGAAGCCGTGTTCCAGTTAAATCAGCTCCTGGCTCACATGGCTGTTACTCTCGAACATGTTTGTCATTTTCCTGTGTCTGAAAGAGCAGATCGTTCCTTTTGGGTTCTAACAACTGAATGCCCCTTAATGATAATGTCCTATCATTTATGCATGCTTCCACGGCAAAATGTTTTAGGTAGCTTTCCTAATTTTTTGGTAAACTTTGTCACTCACTCTAGGAGACTCTCCCTGTTTTCAATGATTTTCTCTTCACCTTTTGAGTAAAAGAATTCTCTGCTGAGGAGAGGCGGGGCAGGTAGAGAGCATGACTCTAACTACGAGAGCTAGTCGGGCATTTGACTTCCCCAAATTCCTATACTGTGATTCCTATTCTGGTACATCGCTGGGGCTGGCCGTCCTCTGAGGATTGAAGAGAAGGATTTCTGGTGCCTTGATCAGAGCAGAAATTTACTTTCCTTTCTCACTGTAGGATTAACAGGAGTATCAAACTTTCTCACCCTCTGGCTCTACAGGGAAACTTTCTGATTCTCCTGCTGCGTTTGGAAATGAAGGAGGAAATGTGTGCTTCTGAAAACACTCCCAGCTACTATCACGTTAATACTAGGACTCATGACTGTGAGTGGCTAGAGGGGAAAAGTCATTCAGGGGCCATTTTGGCTTTCTGTGAGCATAGCTATAAAAATAAAGTGCCTCTGTGGGCATGCTTAGTCATTACTCAGGGCTTAAAAACGAGCACAGAAAAACCCTATCTGAAACATAAACATGTGCTTTTCATTCCGACATACAGAGTTAACATTATTTTCCACAGCTCCATCTATGAAGGGTTGGTATCTTTTAATCTATTTTCTAAAACAACACGGTAACGTTTTGTATTGGCTAACCTGGAGTGCTAAGAATACCCTGTGTCTGGTGCTCCTTGGTACAGAGTATTTGCTTGTATAAACTAATGAGGTTCATTTCCATGTGTTTATACAAAAGCAGGAAAATGTCTCCTTGCGGAAAGCTCAGGCATGGCATCATTGCACATGGCCTTGCTCAGCCTCAGATCTGCCCAGGTAGCTCCAAAATGCAGGGGGAGCCAGCGATTTCCAGGGTCAAAACTCTGTGTGCAAAATAAGCTGCCACCAAAGCTGATGTCAAATTTGTATTATTTTCTATGCTGGGTTTGCAGTGGAGGGAAACTCGATTGATGGTCAGTTCTGAAAAGTATGTTTCTGGTAGCAAGGAAGAATCATGGAAGGAGATTTCATTTGTTTCTCTGTTTTCCAGAATATTTTGCTTATGCTTCTTGAATGTAAGGAAGTCTAATCAATTCTGAATTCTAGAAAGTAAATCATGAACTCGCCTTTGAATGTCATCTGCCACTCCCATTCATATGCATGCCCTCTTTGGAGAGGATCATGATTTATTTTCCCTGTGTTTGTGGATAAGTATCCTATCAATGATACATGCAAGCATCGCTCTCCTACTAAAAGAGAACACTATATTTCAACAGCAGTTTTCTTAAAAGAGGCTCCTCAGAATTAATCTTCTCCACTCCCACAGCTTTGTGGCGACAGCAGCTTGTTTCACCGTCCACGTGTATTAGGGCTATTTAGGGATGATTCCTGCTCCACTAGCCTGGGAGCCTGTGGGTGCGAGCTCCACGTGCCACCCCTCCTCGGACTCCCTACATGCATACTCAACACTCCCTATAGCAGGTGCTCAATCATACTTACCGATAGAGATCAGATTGAAAAACACTTAATGCAAGGATGGATGCATTTAATGGCAAAACCCCTGTGCATTCCTGTCATGAACTTGGTGCTAACATCATGTACACAGGGGAACTAGGAACTGTCATGGTACAAATTGGCACGAAAGAGCCAAGGAACCACTTTGTATGAGGAACATCACTCCTGGCCAGAAATGGAGGCACACGGGCTCATTAACTTTGGGTAGAATGGAGCTAAGTTGATTGGACTGGCTTCCAAGACTAGATCTACTTAGAAGCCACAGTAAGTAGCAGACTAAATGCACCCAGTCTTCCTTTCTAACTGTAAGGAAACATGCAAAGGTTTTAGGAACAAGTGAGAGCAAATCATAAAACAAGTTGCAAACCACTTTGCTCCAGAACCTGCTGCCATGATAATTACTGGGTCAATGGAGAGGCATTTTAAATCAAAAGCATTATTCATTTTTTTGTTTGAATGGACTAAAATGCATATTTTCCTGGGTGATGTATAATCCACTGAGATTTTATTTAAAAAATGGAATTACAGTATAGTATACGCTGTTTTGGAAGCATTCCAAGTAAGATTGCTTTCCTGATGAAATTGAGCCTTAGTTTTGCTTTTGCTTTTTTTATGCCTTACCCAGAGATGCTGTTTATTCACTTGTAAGAGACGATGGTGTTTCACGTACTTGATTTTGCAGTTCGCTGTGTTTGTTTCTGTCAGCCACCAATGACTAAAGTGAACAGTCTGAGAAATATATATTTAAACCAAACAAAACTTTTTAAAATAGCCTTCTTTTCAGAGATTTATTTCCAGGATTCTCCCTGTGTGAAGGTCTCACCCTCAGGATATGTTAGGCCAACTGGGGAAACATTTATTTTCTGATTCCTGCTTGGGTATAGTTTATTGCTTGGTAACAGTAATAAGAGTTTACAAGGTTTTCCATCAGTTTGTTAGCACGCTGAAAATATCTGGGAATAGAAACATAACAGTTTTTATCCGAAATGAGCCACTTCCTCGCCTTCCCCACCATTAATAGGCATCACTTTATCTGACCTCACCTCAAGTACCACCTTTTAATGTGAATATTTTATCCTGTAGTTCCAGCTGCCCAGGAGGCTGGAGGGGGAGGATCATGGGGGCCTAGGGGTTCATTGAGTCCGGCCTGAGCGACATAGTGAGATTTTATAAATAACGTGAAAACAAAGGGAATGCTTTGCTTTAAATTACGGTTGTCCCCCAGTATCTGTGAAGGATTGATTCCACCCACCCACACACACACACACACACAAATACCAAATGATGCTCAAGTCTCTGCTATAAAATGATATAACATGCAGTATTCACACAGAACTTAGGCAGGTCCTCCCATCTACTTTAAATCATCTCTAGGTTACTTACAGTACCTAACAAGGTAGGTGCTATGGAAACCATTTTCCTACTGTTTTCTTATTTGTATTATGTTTCATTGTTATAACATTGTACCTTATTTTTTCAAATATTTTTCATTCCCATTTAATTATGGGTGGAAGTTGCAGATACAGAGGGCCCACCACACCATCTCGTACTCCTTCATTGTTATAACATTGTACCTTATTTTTTTCAAATATTTTTGATTCCTGTTTTAATTCATGGGTGGAACTTGCAGATACAGAGGGCCCACTGCACCGTCTTGTACCCCTTGCATGGGCTGTTCCAGAGCAGTCCTGGGATAGTGCTATGATATTCTAGACTTGCTGCCATAGTGAGCGTTGGTTTGTGCCACCATCACCCAGAACCTGTGGGGCTAGGCAGGATCAAAGCAGGGAAGAAGGTAGGTAGAGCTGCAGCCAGAGCAGCAGCAATGCCCAACACAGAGCAGGCTTGCGGCTTCTGAGGACAGGAACAGCTCTTTGGAACAAGGAAAAGAATGGAAGGAAAGTGCAAGACAAGACAATGGTTTTTGTTTTATAAAAGAGCAGAAGAGGGTTAGAGCTCAGCTGGAGAGGGCAGAGCCATCCTACGCCAAGGTGGTGTCCTGTCTACCCTAGAGACAGAGTGCGGGCAAAGGGAAGCCTCTGAGAGGAGGATGAATTAACAGCGCTCCACGCTAGCCCACCACTGCAGCGCTGTGTACAGTTCACCCCCCATCTGCAGCCAGGCTGCCCAGCTTCCAGTCCTCACTCGCTGCTTCCTAAGTGAGTCACCCTCAGGAGGTTATCCAAGCTTACCCTACCCCTGTTTCTTTTTTTTTTGTTGCAGTTCGGCCGGGGCTGGGTTTGAACCCAACACCCTTGGTATGTGGGGCCGGCGCCCTACCCACTAAGCCATAGGTACCTCCCCTAATCTGTTTCTTCATCTGTTAAATTAGGGTTATAAAATCATTACCAATCTCAGAGATTCCTGTGAAGATTACTTAGAAAATATAAATTACTCTAGCTCACACCTGCGCAAAGCAATGCGTAACCCTGGAAGTGGTAAGTATTTTTGCATTGTCTTGTCCGTTGCAACTCCACACACATGCCATTGAAGTCTAATTTCTGTGTGGCTTTCTTCCACCACTAGATGTGCTAAGGTCTTTGTTTCCTTGTCAATTCCTTTGCAATAAATTAAGTTTTAAATTTAAACCCAGCTGTTTACTCAGGTGGAACACACTTGAGCAGAGGAGTATAGTCACAGTCTTTCCTTTTATCGTCTTGTTAATTGACAAAGGCACTGGGGACACCACCAATCCAGGCTATGGCGACAAGAAGAGGAGTATTTCTTAGTTATTTTTGTAGGCATTTCTTTAAATCAGAGTACTCTTACTTAGAGTTTTAAGTAGGAGACAAATTGTCAGAGTAGAACACTTGGAGTGCTAAATAAGAAATAATTTGGCACAATATTTGTAATTTTGCATGAATCCTTACGTTGAATCTTGTCAGCTGAATTCAAAACACAAATAGCAAACATCACACAGGGGAGTGCATGGGAAGGGGAGTGCACTGGAGAACTAGACCGTGGTCATTGAATCCTAGACTTTATTCACTTTTAGAGCATTTTTGATCATTTATGACTCTACAGTGTTCCACCCAGGGCTTGGTGTTCTGGAAGATGCCAAGAAGAATCAGACATGGGTCTTAGTTCCAAGAAGCCCATAGAGTCTGGTAGGCATTATATGACATGTATCCGAGGACTTTACAGTTCCAGAACTAAACACAGGCCAGGGATGTAGGAACTATGACTCCCTCAATTTTTTATCCCCAGAACACAGAAAAATAAGGAAGTGTAATAAAAGGTTAAGAACAGAATTTTACAAGCATTCCTAAGAGAGGTATAAAGTTGTATGTGGCTAAAAAAAAAAGACAAGAAAATAGGAGAACTGAGGGAAAGGTGTGGAAGAGCAGGTGCGCAAGCCGGGTCTTCCATCCCATGCAGGGTACGTGGCTTTGCAGGCAGAGAGGACGTGAGCATGGGCAGTGAGGCAGAGACTCAGGAGACATGAGAGTCATTATGAATAGTTTAGTTGACAAGAGGGAAGAGGTTGAAAAGTACATCAGCTCCAAACCACTCAGGACCCTTAAAGTTAGGCTTAGAAATGTGGACTTGATTCTGTGGGCAAGGAGGGCCCATGGAGGACTTTAGAACAGGGTAATAGCATGAGTCAGTAGGCTTCAAGAGGATGAGTTATTAAAATGGTTCAGCAAATTTTGAATGATGAATCCGGAGGGAATGAGAGTTGAGCCATCTGGAAGTAAGTTTAGAAATAAGGAGATCCATGAAAAAGGCACTTAGAAGATAAAATTGATATGACTCATTTTAAGCCTCCAAGTGACGGATGATGGTGCCATTAGCAGAGCCGGGCAGTCCCAAAAGAAGAGTTGGTTTGACAGGAAGAGTTTAACTTGGGACATATTAATTTGAAGGTGCTGGCAGGACATAACAACCCCGAGACTCAGGAAGAAGAGTTTCATTTGGGAGATTACTCACATGCGGAAGATAATTGAAGCCTTGGAATTACCAAAGGAGAAAGTGCCTAAGAACAGAGGATTAAGGGCATTTCCTTAAGGAGCACTCCATTTGCACAGCAACCACATGAAGATGAAATGAGGTGAACGCCTTGGAGTATTGCAGGAGTCACAGGGGGAGAAAGTATCAGAAAGGAAAAATCAGACAAGAATTTTGTGGCTGCAAATGAGGATGAAACCTGAGCTGAGATGTTGAATTTGGAGAACAAGAGGAAACCATCACCTTGCATGAGAATGGAAGAGCAGGGAGTGCTAAAATGAGGCCATATAAGATTGTGGAGGGCAGATGTTGGAAGAAAGTAGAAGAAATGAGCAGAGACTTTTTCTACGACGTTTGGCAGTAAAAGGAAAGAGACCTTCGAATTATCTCAATTTTACGATTCAGTCCAAAGTCACCAACTTTGCCCGACAATTTAAGGCCTAATAAATTTAAAGTGACTTTGTAAGAACAGGGAGACATCAACAGACCCATAAACTGAAGAAAGGTTCCAGTGTCCCATAAGTGAGTGAAACTGAAAAGTAACAGTGGATGGGGCAAGATCCCAAAGCAAGTGGGAAAATACAGAATCAAGGACATGAATTAAGATGTTCTGGTTTTATGAAATCCATGTTAGGTATCCACATTATTATATCAACGTGGTCTGGGAAATCCTAGTGGAAGCCCTTTTATGATCCAGCTATGTGATCACCTGGAGATGTGGCCTGTCTTCCCAAGGACAAATTAATTCTCTCTTTATGCCCATTGTCTTTCCTTTACCATGGTCTTAGTAGTATCAGAGAAGTAGCTGAGTCATTGTTGCACAAGAGAGTTCCTCAAGACGAAAGAGGAAACCAGACTGTCAATAGTATATTCAGCAAAGACAGTGAGAAACAGTCCTCCTAAAACAGTGGTTCTTAACCTTCTAATGCTGTGGCCTTTTAATAGAGTTCCTGAGGGTCGTGACCCACAGGTTGAGAACAGCTATCCTAAAACTTTCCTTGAATATAAAAGACGAGAGCCAGTTGCCCATATTTCACTGATCCGAGAATACAGATAGTTTTCTGGGGTATTGTCCAGGACCCTCTAAGATGTGTTTACTGCCAGTGTGAGCAAGAATTGCCGAAGACTGAAATGTTAGGGAAGGTAAATGAAGATCTGCCTACTTCCACAACTAAGAAAGCATATATGAAAGAGTTCATCTTGAAAAAAAATCACATTTAAATGCTACAAATTATTGTGGTTATTTTTATTAATACAGTATTATTATCAGCATTGATAGAAATGATATAAACATAAACTTCCGCTTGCTCCTCTGTCAGATCGAGAAATGGTAGGCATAAGGCCCAGGTCTCATTTAGCAAAGATTCAGTTCATATGAGAAAACTGATCATTGTACATCATTGTATATTCATTTTGAGGACTTTAAACCAAATATTTATTTTAATGTGTTACTTATCATTAGAATCTTAAAATATGAAACGAACATGGTGCTATAACACAAGTTCAAAGGCATCTAAAAATGCGCTATAAAATTAGGGGTCACACTTCAGAAAATGGATTAAAATGGAACACAAGATTGAGAGATTACCTGTAGGTGCAGTTGCAGAGCCAAAATTAAAGCTATAAAGGACCCTAAATGTTCCACCGGTAGCCTCCTGGTTTTATTGTTGGGGGAAACTACAGCCCAAGGTGTCCAAAAGCACAATTAAATGAATACTTACAGAGAATCAAGAAAATGTCCGCAATAAATCAGTAGGGCACATAGCACTGGAATAGATTTTTTATTTTTATATTAATCAGTTCAATTTTTAAAAAATCCTTAAGTTCCCCAAGGCGGATGGATTGTCTGAGCTCATAGGTTCAAGGCCAATGTGTGCCAGAGTGAGACCCCATCTCCAAAAATAGCTGGGTGTAGTGGCAGGTGCCTGTAGTCCCAGCTGTTTGGGAGGCTGAGGCAAAAGGATCCCTTGAGCCCAGTGTGAGGTTGCTGTGAGCTATGATTACATGACACTCTACTGAGGGTGACAAAGTGAGACTCGGTCTCCAAAAAAAAATTTAAGCTCACACTGAATGAACCTTAACTTAGAAGCGATGGGGTTAGCCCTTTTATGTAAGGAGCTTGAAAAAATTGTGAATAAATATTCACACATACTTACTTAAACTTTTATTAAGTGTGAAGAAATGCTGATTAAAAAAGGAAATTTCATTGAGAAGTCCTATGTTGTTAATGTCAGCATGGTTTAAAAAGCTTACCTTGCTTTCTCGGTTGATTAAAACCATAAATCTCCTAATTTAATACATTTTCTGGCTATTTATGGATGTAAACTACATTGTTGTGAGTATTGTTAAGAAATCTTTATAGTTTTTTAAAACTGTCTTCTACACTAAGCCTAATACAAGGAGAAACAGCTCTGAAGGGTATTTTTCTGTTATACACGTTAGTTGTATTTGTGACTAAATAGGCTATGTGACTGTTTTAATTATTTGTTTCATGAAAGCTAACATCAGCCAATTTGATTTTCATAAACGTTGCCATTACGATTTAACTAAAATCTGTACATTAATTAAGCTATAGTTGTTATATTTGTTGTGTATTTTACAGAAGTATAACAAGTATTTTAGAGATGTTTTGAAATTTTTAGTAGCAGAATTAATTAAATAATAATTCCTTAATAAAGAATTATTAGTTATATATGTTAATTTTAAAATAGTAAGTATTTATATTTAGAAATTTTAAATCTTTTAAAATAAATTTTTATATTTTTAATAATTTTTAGTGTTTCTATTTGTCATCTTTAATTGTTTAATTCTTTAATGATGACTTAATTATTTGATAACAGGATCATACTTGCATAGTGTTTTATTTCACAGTAATACTTTAGCCGGATGCATGCTTATGCTTTGTGAGACCTGACATGTGCTCTAAAAAGAGTTAATGAATATGCCCAGATTCTTTATCAGATGGACAGTTCTTTCATGATTTGAAAAGCTGAGAAGTTAATAAGATGTGCAGTGGATATAGGGAATTAATATTCATCCTGCAATAAAGCTAAAAACATCCTAATTTCTATAAATAACAGTACCGAGAATTTAGACTGAAATCGTGTTACTACATAACTTACTCCCTATTTGTATGTAGTTGAAGACTCCTTTTTTACAAAATCACTACTAAAATCAAAGCTATTTAGAGTTTCTTCCAAGAACGTTTAAGAGTAAGAATTATCTAATACTCCAAAAGCAACCCCAGTGAGGAACATCTACAGTGACTCGTTGGTAGAACTGTTGGGTCCTGCAGATGGGTCGCCTTGCTCCAGAAAGGACTGCTCTCCCTCCAATCTCAACTTCTAGTCCAGTGACCCAGGGACTCTGCCTCACAGGCCGGGTTGAGTCATCACCTCTTTGGCACATCTCACTCACTGGAGTGACTTCTCACTTATCATGTTTCGCCATCTCAGCTTTGGCACAGTGTCTCTTGAGCTTCTCTGAAGGTGACCTAAGCTCCGTGTTGTCTTGTCTGTTGCAGTGGCACCTGATTCCCACATCCTGGGCTGCTGTTGACTTGGAGGAGAGCCCCACACTTGGTCTCTGCTCCTTACTCCTTCTGTGCCCCCTCTCTGGTCTCTTCTGCTCTCATTCCTTCCCCGCTATTGCTTCTCAGATCACCTTTTCTGAGGCTCTTGTAGCTGGGCATTGTTCTCCTCTTCCTCCCTCACTCTTCAGAGCTGGGGGCCTGGGAGCCCACTGGACCATTGAAGGCCTACCAGGGACTGATGCTTCCATTTCCTACCACGGTAATTGTGTCTTAGTCTCTAGTTTTCTTTGGCCACACCTGTCAAAGACTCTTGTCATACTGTGTGGACATCTGGGTTCCAGTAGAGGGCCTCATGGTTCCCAAGGGCCAAAATACTTTTATCATCAAGTGGGTAATTGGAGAACCTGGGGCACGAAGAGGTTAAGTCACTTGAACAAGCCACCTAGCTTGTGAGATTTACAGGTGGGATTCAAAAGCAGAGAGTCAGAATGCCCAGGTACGTGTTCTTAAACTGTACCCTGGCAACATGAGGTGAGCAGACGGGGTGGACTACTGAGATTTCTACCAACAGACCTAATCGCTCTTTCCATTAGGAAAGAACCATCAGCACGTTCTTATTCTTCTACTTTCGTAAGTTTAATAGATAGTGATTTTATGTATAAATTACAAAGAGTAGATGTGTTCTCTAATAAGCACTCTGTTTTGAATATCTCATTTTTCTATAGTAGCAAGAACACAATATGATAAAAATAGAAAGACAGAGTAGGCTCTAGGGAAAAAGTTCAGAGAAGACGGCAGCTTTTTTTATCTTCCTGGCATCAATTCAAAGACAGACCCCCCCCAAAAGGCAGGCAACCCTCAAGACATCAATGAAATGCATCATTTTCTTCTGGAGTGAGGAACTGCCTCTGATCACAAGGAGAGCCACACACGTGGTGTTTATGGATTAAGGGGGTTTTTAAAGAAGTATTATAAGAACTGTCATTTTCCAAATAGCATTTTGTACATTCATTTTGTGCTTGCTGGAACATTTTGTGAGTACATTTATAAATTGTCTCTCTGGACTTTGAGCTGGAAGCAAAACTGATATATGGGTGATGACTATGCATGTTGTGACCTGGGTGCAAAGGCAAAGGGGAAAAAAGGAACAGGTGTCACCAATGGCCGTGGCCTTCAAAGACTGATGGAGCAGGGAAGGTGATGGGGGGACATTGAGACAAAGAGATGGATAGAACTGGTAACTGTGAGAGACAGAGGCTGAAAATGTATCTTCGGGGTTGCAGCTGCATTTGGTAAATGGCAGCAGAATACTCAGCCCGGTCACCTAACATTCGTGTTCTCTAAACAATTTGAAATCCCTCCCCAAAGGTGCTTTCTGGTAAAATTCCTAATCCACACACCCCAACACCTTTCACCTAAAGAGAGCCGTTCTAAGGAAGCAATACCAGCGAGCCATCTTGGGCTCGAACCTTCTCTCGAACATTTGGGCGCTTAGAGACATTATCCGTTCTTTCCCTTGCGCTCAACTGCAGCATATAAATGAGACCCAAATGTACTTGCCTACCTCCCAAATTGTCTTTCATTGAATTTCACATATTATGTCCTGTCACCGTGGAAGACATCCTGAGCTGAATATTCCCTCCCAACTGAAATGCCACAGCCGTTTATCTCTCCTTCTAAATAGTTCATTGCAGGGGGGTCACTCATGAAGTTTCAAGGGAAATTTAAAAAATACATTCGAATTTTCTCTCTAGCTGATGATTTCTGACATTATTCATCTCTCAAATCATGTTTCCATCGCCTTTGCTTCTACTTTTATTAAAAAACAATTATTTCCTACCTGGACTCTTTGACCCCTGTCTCATTTCTTGTGTTCCAGGTATGTCATGTCCCCTCACTGCCGCGCCTTAGGGTTGCTGCCAAAACTGCCCGTAGAGAATTCTGTTTAGTTATTTCTAGTTTTTCTCTTCAGGGTCCTGACCATCCTTCTTAACTGCCTAGTAACCAGGAACAAGGAATTCAGTTTCTGCATCAGGCTCTCATCACAGACCCCGAACAGCCCCTAATTTCATCCCTTCTGCCTCCTGTTTGTGACTCTCCAAAAAGCCATGAATTTTCTATTTTTTCCTTATAAGTCTAGGTTCATAGTCCATCCTCTTTTTTCCCCCCAAAGGATATTTGCGAATCTGCCACCTGTATCCACCCCCGTCTGGCAACTTGAGAAACAGTCTAGCCCATGAAAAGACTGAGGATGTTCCTTCTGGGTCTCCTCACCCTACAACAACAATTTGGGTCTCCCTCATAGGAAACATTGCTATTAAGGTTATTAAGTTTAAAATGTCTGATCTCCTAGGGAACACTTTACACGATTGGCGGGATTGCAAACTAATGCAGCCTCTTTGGAAGGAAGTATAGAGAATCCTCAAAGAATTCAAAATAGATCTTCCATTTGATCCTGCAATCCCATTACTAGATACCTACCCAGAAGGAAAAGAAAGTCATTTTACGATAAGGATAATTGTCCTAGATCGTTTATCACAGCTCGATTTACAATCTCTGAGATCTATGGAATCAACCAAGTGCCCATTTGCTCATGAATGGATTAATAAACTGTGGCCTGTGTATCCTATGGAATACTATTCAGCCATAAAAAGATGGAGACTTTGTATGGCTGAATGGAGATCTTTTGTGTTAACCTAGATAGAGTTGGAGAACGTTCTCCTTAGTAAAGTATCACAAGAATGGAAAAGTAAGAACCCAATGAACTTAATAGTACCATGAAACTGGTAGATGAACTAATACATGCCCACACAAGAGGAAAACTCAATTTAATTCAAGTTGGGTAGACGGGGGAGGGAGGAGGATTGTTGTGCTCTCACCCAGCAGGCACAATGTAAGGGTGTATGGCACAGCTCCTGGATGAGGGGTACGACTGTAACCTTCCTTAACCAATGCAAACATTGTAACCTAATTGTTTATACCCTCATATTAATCTGAAATTTAAAAAAAAGTCCCATTTCCTTTACTAAATTTGGTGGTTGATACCTGTGATCTTGCACTTTTGACACTTCTGATTTAACTTCTTTGTGAAAGTATGGCCTTCTGTTTTGGTTTGTGATTATCTTCCAAGCATTTTTATGGGGAAATTTTTGTGAAACCCTGGCTAAAAATTGATGTTATTTTTGAATATGAGTTCCATTGTGGACCCAGTGCAGGACAGACCATGGAAATGTCACTGATTTGTTTGGGATGGATGTAGCTAATAAACACACAGTACATCGATAGTTTGAGAGGTCCCATTCTGGTTCTGAATCTTGAAAATGAGTCACCTGGGTAACCCAAGACTAAGGTGGATAATGACGAGCTGAAAGCTGTAGTGGGAGCAAATTCATCTCAAACTACATGTGAATTAGCAGCAAGGTGAGATGTTACTATTCCAACATTACTGGACCATTTGAAACAAATCAGCAAGGCCAAGAAGCTAGAGAAATTGGTTCTGCATGAACTAAACTAGCGTAAGAAGAGAAATCATCTCAAAGTTTGCCTTTCTTTGTCGGCTCACCATAAAGGCAAACCACTTCTACAATACCAAGCATTCAGCACAATGGCTCAATGAACAATTTAGCAGCTAAGGTTGGTCAGTAGGAACAGACCAATCTTTCTGCAAGACAGTGATCAACTACATATCACACAAACAGTTCCCTGCTCAAACTGCAGAGACGGGACTTGGAAACTCTCTGTCATCTACCATGCTCACCAGACCTCGCACCAACTGACTACCACTACTTCCAGGCTTTGGGCCGCTTCTTACAAGGTAAAAATTTGCAGTTCTCAACAAGCTGGGGAAAACCCCTTTCGTGATTTCATCGCCACTTGCTCTCCAGGCTTCTTCACTGCTGGCGTAAGCAAGCTACCGTGAAGATGGCAAAACTGTGCTGGTAGTGCAGGCGCATACTTTGATTCAAATTGTATGTCTTCTTGTTTGAGATAAACTAAATAATAACCTAATTATTTCTTAATAAACTAAACTTTTGATTCAAAATTGCACATTTCGTATTTAATGACCTAAATATTTCCCAGCCAGCTTCTCCCTCTATGTATGACCACTGGGATGACTGCATTTCTGCAAATTCTCAACTGAACCCAAAGGATGTTTATAAGAAACATTTAGGGATTTGCTAATTGATAAAAATTGTAGAATGACATGCATGTTTTTCTTAGTATTCCTTTCAACTCACCTTCCTGTGTGTGTATCTGCTAGCTTTGTTCATAAGGATGGTCTGTACCACGGTGACCAAGAGTTAAAAAAATCACAAATTATGATGTCCTCAAGATGCTTCCATAGAGGATACTTTTTCTTTTTAATTGGTTCAAGTTAGAGCATGCCTTCTTGATCTGTGTATCTGGGGATATTCAGGTGCTACTGTTTCTTTGGTTTTTGTTTCTTCTTTTTAACTTTTAGAGTATAGGTATGCTGAGCTAATTTTCTTTTTTAATTGTTTGTAGAGACAGGGTCTGTCTACATGTTTCTTTATTTTTATTTTTATTTTTTTAGGCATGTTTCACTCTGTTGCTCAGCAGGCTGGAGTGCAATGCAGTGTTCTCATCATAGCTCACTGCAGCCCTGACCTGGCCTCAACTCAGCCTCCTGCCTCAGCCTCCCAAGTATCTGGGAGTAGAGGCATGTGACACTGATAACAGACTCAGCTAATTTTTATATTTTTTAATAGAAACAGAGTCTTGTCCTTGTTCAGGCTGGGCACGAACCGCTGGCCTCAAACAGTCCTCCTGCCTCAGCCTTCCAAAGTGCTAGCATAACAGGCATGAGCCACTGTGCCCAGCCATGCTATGCATTCTTGAAAGAAATTTTTTTTTCATCACTTTTTCTCTTTTGTGCTTGGCAATTATTGGTATTTTTTATTGCCCAGGTAGTGTAAGATCCTGCAAAATTAACCTGCCTTTCAATTTACACAGTTACCTATTAGAGCAAAATATTGCTTTTACCTTAGACTTGACCAGGGGCTTGCTTTCTAGCACAATGGTAAGGAGCAGAGCTGTGCTGGCCATTGGTAGTGGTTCGGGGATAGGAAAGGAAGGGTGTTGCTGCATCTGGTTGTAGTCAGCTAACAGTTTGATGTATATGATTATGAGCCAAACCCTCCCTGCATTTAGCCTCTCTCTCTCTCATACTTATACTACAATTAATAATGTTTAGATACAGGAATAGTCACTCTAATAGTCACACTAATAGTCTCTCTAACACAATTCTCTTCCGAGTGTGTGGAGTTTCATTGTTTTCAACATAACCCTTTATAGCCATTTTCTCCTTTGATCCTCACAACCACCCTGAGAGGTGAGCAACAGAGACACAATATTCCCATTTTGATGTATGAAGAGACCCCTGGGTGGTGGTGTCACTCACCCACACCAAGCCCAACTGCCAGATGAATGCTGCTTATGGAGCAGCCCAGGGAAAATCAGCAAGCAAAAAGCCACATTCACCTGGGGCGCGCCTTTGTTATGCCCTGACCCCCTTTCCCCTTTTCACCTGCACTTTCAAAAGTTCCATGCCTCAGGCTATCTTTTTCCCTATCACCTCTTAAAATCTATTCTGCAAAGAGGATGACACCCACCCACCATCTCCAATACTTGTTCTCTTTCCTGGCTTTCTTTGTTTTTTTCCAGAGTACTTATTATTTTTGACTTTACCATAGAAGTAAAGACTCACTCTCAACTCACTCACTCACTCATTCATTCAGCCCATCCTTAGTGAATGCATCCTATGTACAAGGCTTAATGCGGAGAACTGCAGGACAGGTTTTAGACTCATAAGACACACACCCAGAACTCTACAGTATGAATTTGCCACGTGGACAGTTTAGACAGTCCTACAGGTGTCACAAGGTTGCAGAAGAAAGAATACTTTCTTCCAGCGCAAAGGACCAGAGTAGCATTCAGGGAGGAGGCAGCATCTGAACTAGCAATGAGGGCACTAAATACAAGTAGTTCAGTAAATGGAGGAGAAGGCAAAGGGAAAAAGATGAATGAAACTGTTTGTGAAGGAGAGTGAACAGATATTTGAGATAATAAAATTTTCAAGTTTATGTGAAATAGAAGGTTTTTCTAATAAAGTGGTGGGAACATGGGACTGGGAAGTCGTGTTGGTGGACAGATTGTGGGTAATTTTAACTGTGGACTGAACAGCATTCATTTATGTGTTAGCAGGGAAGTGAACCGTTAAGGATGTCTCTAAGAGAGCCGCGTGATTCTGGTGGGATAGCAGGCCTTGATGGAATAGAAAATCAGGATGAGGATAATCTTAATTTCCTAGAGGTGGTAAGAGATCACCCTCAGAGAAACATCAGCAGGTGGCAGAAAGACAGAGAATGCTGGGAGTTGGGAGTGAGTCTGGTCTGAAGATGCACATTTGGGAATCACAAAGAAATGGAAACTGATGAGACGTGCAGTGGATGAGATGTTTCAAAGAAGGAGAGGAGAGAGAATAGCTGAGAGCAGAATCTTTCTTGTTCTTACCCAAATGTTAGTGATCCGCCATACTTTTTACTGTCCTCCTTATTATAGATGACTCTACTCCGGTAGATGTCAACTAAGGGTGATTTTGTTAAAAGTAGAGAGGGAATATGTGATTCCACTGGCCTCCAAAGGGCAGAGGCCAGGGAAGAAAGACTCTGGGCAGCCTTTGAAGCACAGGAAGCCCCTACAAGCGAGGAATTTTCTGGCCCAAATGTCAGTAGTGCTAAGGTTGAGAAACCTTTCTCTGTGTTTGCCAAATGCTAAAAAGAAAATCCCTTCAACATCTTGTTTGGTCGAACAAACATTATCTCCTAAATGCACTCATCTCCTGCAAGAACTGGAAAATGGAAACGCTCTCAAAGCCAAATTAGCCTCTCTCCAAGAGTCTCCACCTCTTCCCTCGCCTTTCCCCATAACACTAAATACTCAACATAAAAAGGACAGTTTGGGAGCAAATTATTTTCACAAAAGCAAGCAAGGATTCATTTTTTCCATGTAATTCCAACCATACACATAGATTGCAAAACCACTGAGGGGGGAACTGGGAGCTCTCACTTGGTCATATTGGTTCAAGACATCCACAGGTGCACGATGCCTTTGATCTTCTCAGCTGGTGCCAATGGCAGCGTCGATCTACCAGGACTGTGGGGTGCCTGGTGCTTCATCACACAGGTTCCTAGGGATGCTGCACTGGGAAATAAGATTTTACGTTTGGAACTTTTCCTGAGAGATGCCTGCTTAATTCATTGTGATACCTTTGGAACAATAAATAAATGTGAAAGACTCGAAATATTCATGAACTCTTTGATATGTCATTTAACTTCTCTGTGTGACAACAGAATTTAAGGGAGGAAATTCTGTGCCATTTCATCCAGATCTAAATCTCGGTCACACTTGTTAGTGATATACATTACCTAACATCTCTTTCTTGGTTTCCTCATCTATAAAGTGAGAACGGTAATGTGCTTACCTCATCGGGCTACTGGGGGGCCTGGTTGGGCTAAGTACCTGGCACATTAGAATCCACACAGTAAGACTGGGCGTGGTGACTCACACTTGTAATCCCAGCACTCTGGGAGGCCAACGTGAGTGGATTGCCTGAGCTCAGGCGTTTAAAACCAGCCTGAGCAAGAGTGAGACCCTATATCTACTAAAAATAGAAAAACTAGCCAGCCATTGTAGCGGGCACCTATAGTCCCAGCTTCTATGGGAGGCTGAGACAAGAGGATCACTCGAGCCCAAGAGTTTGAGATTGCTGTGAGCTATGATACCACGGTGCTCTATTCACCACGACGGAGGGACACTCTGTCTCCAAGAAAAAAAAAAAAAGAAACCACATGGTAATTGTTAGCTTTGACAGTTTTCATGACAATTGTGATTAATAAGCTAGTTGTGGAAATTAAATGAGAACAGCATCTGGAACATAGTAGGCACACAACCAAAAGTATCGTCAGTGCTTACTGCTATCATTAAGAAATTTTGTGATTTAACATGTCATTGTCAATAATTAACAGAGCTGAAAAATGCGGAGAACTGAATATTCTGCACATCCTAAATATAAATTGTTAGCCACAGTCCAAAAGATATGAAACCATCACATAATAATAATATGACATTATTTAGTATTGCTTAGTATTTCACCAAACTCTTCAGATTTTATCATATTTTATACATATATATATACACGCACACACACATAACCCTACGTTGATGTAGTAACTTCTTCCCTTATGAAAGACACAAAAATATAACCACTGAATTTTGCTTAGCATAAAAAAGCAGCTTGTTCACAGGGATGTCATTTTGTAAATATGTGTATGTATATATATAGAGATTCCCCCATGCCAAAAATGTTGATAGAGTCTTAACATTTATTTAACTTTCTTGATTGTGGGATTGAAAGAGATTTTGTTCTCTGTTTTTCTGAATTGTTTGCACTGGAATGAAATTTATAAATTAAAAATTATAAAACTATTTTTTTAATTGGCAAATAATTGTACATATTCATGGAGCTCATAGTGATGGTTTGCTACATACAATTTACATGTATAGTGACCAGATCATGGTAATTAGCATATCGTTTCTTTGTGTTGGAAACATTCAATATCTTCCAACTATTTGAAACTACAAAATATACATATTATTGTTATTCAGAGGCATTCTCTAGTGGTATAGAACACTAGAACTTATTTTTTCCTATCTATCACTTTGTATCATTTTAACAAATACCTCCCTATCCTTCCCAAGAAAACAACAAATTTTTAAAGATGACAAATTGCATGATTTTTCCCCTCAGTATTTCCTTTAGAAAAACCTAAAAGTCCATCTGTAGGAAAGGAGAAAATAAATTAGCATACACATAATAATGGAATACCTGTACAGCATAAAAAGAATGATGTATCTGTATTTGTTGACATCAGTAGATCTCAAAAATAAAAAGTTGAATGAAAGAAGAAAGGTACAGAATCATACATAAATGTCCACTACTTGGGTAGATCTAGTACGAAACATTATGCAATACTGTAAATGGGTTCCAGGTAGAAGTTGCATCTGCCGGAGGAGGTAGGGGAATGGGCTGGCAAGAAAGGGAGAGGCCTCAATTTTATCAGAAGTTCTCTGGACCTTTCATAAAGCCAAGTAAACCCATAAGAAATAAAATGACAAAATGTGAACAATGTGAATTTAAGGGTCAGATACACGAATATTTGTTACATTATTTTCTGTAATTTTCTGCTTTTTTTGAGCTTTAAAAAAAGGAGAAAGAAAAGAGTGTTTTATTAAATGGGACTTGAGTGTAGAAAAAAAGAATTGAATTGACTACAAAGTAACTACCCTAAATTAGGATAATTTTCCAAGGCCGTTACTGCTTAAAGGTAATTCTTATCCCCATTCCAGTAAGAGGTTCACTATTGAATATTACAGATGCCCATGCGATTCTGAAGTGTGTACCTCTAAATAGAAGTTTGGTTTTGTGAGTAGAGGCTGTACAGATAATACACTGGAAGATGCCTGGAAAATCTAGGAACTATTTTTATAATTTGAAAAACCTGATTGATTGTAGGTAGCTTGTCAATTGTTTTATGCATAATAGTTCCACAGATTATAAGCTCTGCCTTGATAGGAAGGCCACAGAACAGTTAAATTTTACTTTCTTTACTTAAGGAAACTTTAGAATTAGCTTCCTTCTGGGAGACCCTGCTGGCTTTCCATGTTTTATGTGGAAATAAATGGAATTGTTATATTGCTTGGAAAGCCAGAGCAAGGCTTATATAATCTTTTCTTAACATGCATGTGTGACTTCCATTAACACATATCCCAAATAATATTCCATCATTGCTATTTTTATTGTATGGCTCTCAAATGGAATGTGGAAAAATAGCCAGGAATGCTTTTTCTTTTGGTTCAAAGTCCCATTTACTTTGTACCATTTTCCAATTCCCCCCTTCTCCCAAAACCTCTGAATTATTTTCTAGCTCTAATTCTGATAGTTCTTTTTATAAAGTCATCATCATATGTTAGTCAACCTCCATGTCAAATGTGTGATGTCTCGAACTAAGAAATATGTTCAAATGATTTTTTTTTTTGCGGTTTTTGGCCGAGGCTGGGTTTGAACCCACCACCTCCGGCATATGGGGCTGGCATCCTACTCCTTTGAGCCACAGGCACCACCCCGGTTGTTTTTTTTTTTTATTATTTCCTTTATAAGCAGGGTGCAAAATTTTCAACAGGCACTATAAGCATAGACCTAGATCAAGGATTTTGAGTGCATGTTTTTTGTTTTGTTTTATTTTGTTTTTTGAGACAGAGCCTCACCATGTTGCCCTTGGTAGAGTGCTGTGGCATCACAGCTCACAGCAACCTCCAACTGTCGGGCTTAAGCGATTCTCTTGCTTCAGCCTCCTGAGTAACTGAGACTACAGTTGCCTGCCACAATGCTCAGCTAGTGTTTGTTTGTTTGTTTGTTTGTTTTAGTAGAGATGGACATCTCATCTTGTTCAGGCTGGTCTCAAACTCCTGAGCTCAAGCAATCCTCCCACCTCACTCTCCCAAAGTCCTAGGATTAGAGGCATGACACACCATGTCCAGCCCAGTGTGTGTAACTGTTTGTTTTCATCTCCATCACTAACCATAATAAGTGTTGCTTATACATGTGTATTAAAGTTTTCTTTCCTGCTAATCCTGAGAGCAGGACTAGCAGGAAAGAAGTGTCTCTCTGAATGTGACACTCTCAATTAACCAGAATCTATACCCGAGAAGACCCCTGTGTGCCCTTGCAGCATATTATTCCAGAAAGCTTCATAATCAGGCTGATGACACATGGCCCTAGTCGCACCCGTCGAAATCATTTCTTCCGTGACAGTTTCCGGTAGTAGACTACCATCAGATGTCTAGAAATCAAAATTGGCTAAAATTTTGTGATTCTTAGATCACAAAATGAGAAGCATATTTTGTTGTCAATAAAATCACTTATTTTCTCATCAGAAGCAGAGTAATCGTATGAGTGGTGTGTTATTTATAATAAGACATGGAATAACTTACTATTATGTTTCAGACACTGTGCTAAGCGTCATACATGTATTTCCTTATTTTGTCTTTGCAACAGTTCTACCAAATAAGTACTAATTCTACAGATGAACACACTGAGGCTACAAAGGTGAGGTAAGGGTATTGACAGATAACACCTGGAAGTGGCAAAGTTTACTTTCAAAGCCACGTACCATACCCTTAGCTGTTCGGCACACTCACTGCTGAGCTGGAGACTGCTCAGACACGCTCACAGGAGCCAACTATTGAATTTTCAGGAATTTTACAAGCCAGCCATTGAGCATGGCTATTATTAAAAATTACATTATATGAGGTAAAATAAGTCACATAAGAAAGGTAATAAACACTAAACCCTCTAATTATGTACTCCAGTTTGCTATTATATGCATACAGGCATAGGTTACTTAGCCTATCACGTGTTTGTGGTGGAGTGGCCGTATAATAGTATATTACTAAGCTTCCCTTCTCGACTCACTGGTAGCTTGAAATGAACCACAGATGGAGAATTTACACCACAGAGGTTGGCGCATGCTGCTGGTCAAGGTTTTGTTTTATTTTCTTGAGAGCCAGTTGTTAAACATTTCCCAGTGTTCTTGTTTTTATTTATTTGTTTTGGTATGTATTTGTAGTTGATTATGCCTTCGTTAGAGTCTTCACTGATAACATAATTTTAAATGTGGCTTGAGATTTTGCTAGATGCCTCTAAATGAGAAGGCGAGAAGAATGGTGAAACCCTTATTTTTTTTTTATCTAGCCAGACTGCAGGCTTAGCTAACAAAGCAGGCCCAATTTTAAGAACAGAAGTATTTTCTAGGTGACACATAGCAATGTAAAAAATGGGGCTCCTGGGCACAAGCTGATAATGATATAAACTTCGTGTAAGTATCTGAAATTTGGATTGTATTTATTGGAGCGAAAGTAGAGAATTTACAAATTTAATAGTGTGCATATCCATTTTTATACAAGTATGATAATTTATTTTATGGTCTCCAGCTACTTGGAATGTCTGGGGCCATTCTTTATGCCAGATAATTTTGTCAGTTTTTAAAGGAAAGTTGTGAGGTAGTGAGAACAGGGCCACCCATGCTTTTTAAAAATGCTTTATTTTTCCATTCTCCACTCTACCTTCTGTCTTTGGATAATGCATTGAAAATGGTAGATGCCGACAAATAACTGAAATGCATCCAGTTATAAGATCCGTAGCTCTTGATAAATGTCATATGTTTTCTTTCCTCAAAGTCTTGCAGAATACGGAACTAAGAGGAAAATTTGCACGTTTCTGTTCTCATCCAGAACAAATCAAATGTTTCGGTTCACCCTTCATATAAACCTTCAAGTGAATGACTTTGCACCTCCTGGAGATCAAAATGAGATAAAATTTTCCAGTTTATAAAATTATGTCATTCTTCATTCATTTATTCATTCACCCAACAATTTTTTGATGAAACACAATAATAATATAAGCATAATAACTGCTATTTGTTGAGTTCTTACTATGTTCCAGGTTCTAACATATACAGATTGCTTGCTCAATTTGAACAATTGCTTCCTCCTATACAAAGCACACAACTTTCTGAGGTATCTGTTAATATTATTCCCATTTAAAAGATGAGGAAACTATTGTTTAGAAAATTTAATTTACTTGTCCAGATGTGAACACAGATATTTGTTTCATAATTTTGAGCTCCCAGTTGCCTAGGACTCAGCTAGTGTATTTAACACATGTGATAGGAGCTATGTGGAATGTCAGAGAAACATGTAATATAGTTATGAATGTGAAGATCTTTCAGCTTCATTGGAAAAAAGACACACAGGAATGATTACATAAAATAGATAGAGCATATATCCATTGAGCCACAAAATAATACCAGATATAAAAGGCATAAATGAAGGACTTATTTCCCATTAGTAATACTGGGTTTCCTTTCACCAGTGTAAAACATTCATATTATCTATCCTGGCAAAAGAGATTTGAGAATACTTGAAGAATATACTACAGATTTAATTAATATGGCTAAATAGAAACTTGATAACATATATTATGTACACCAAGATTTTTGAGGGTTTTTCCCACTATTTATTTATGTTTGATAGTTTTATTCCACCATATATATTATTATTCCACCATCACCACGTCTCTCTCAACACTGAAGACAGTAACTGCTTTCCTATGTACACCCCTATTGATTGAACAATTCCTTTGCTGCTTTTACAGCGTGCTAGAAATTTCTCTCAGTAGAGCAAAATTGATCTCTGTATTCCCTAAAGAAAAAAAAAGTCATATTTTGTAAAAGGAAATCAGTAAATGAGATCCAATAATTGTTCACAAATATTCTCTACCATCTTTTCTGTAACTAATACATCCAAAATATAACTTCTTAGCATAGCTTAACAACATTGATCACACATTATATCGCTTTCGTTTTCATGAATTAAGTTTATGTATTTTATATTATATAACCTAAAAAAACACCAACATTAAAAGCACCAACTGAACAAAAATTTATGAAGAATTTAATTTCACACCACTTTATATCATTGTATTCTCTTTATAAATGTTGTTATATATTATATTTCCTGTATGTCTGTTACAATGTGAAATGAAATGCAGTTTGTACATTTCTCATATAGGATTGCCAAATAATGTTTTAATGCACTTTTTCTATAGTAATGAGTCCAGGTATTTAAAGGGACTTTTTAGGTTAATTTTAACTATTTTATGGTCTTTCAAGCAATAGGTTTTAGTTATTTTTCGGAATACGTATTTGATTAATAGTCCATACAGTGCTTTGGTGCAAACTTACAAAACCTAGCTTTTCCTCCAGATACTACTTCCATTTGTTTGGAAATTGTTTGAATACACTTTTTAAGAAATTTTTTCTCTGCTGAAATTTTGTATCATTTTATTCATTACAGGCATATTTTGTTTGAACATATTGAGCCTATGTGTATTATAATAGCTGCTTATAAATATTTACCTTATAATTCCAAAATTTTGGTCATCTTGGAGTTGACTTCTGTTGGCTGTTTTTCTCTGGAGAGTGGATCATGTTTTCGGGACTCTTGGTCAAACCATTTTGAATGATGTCCTGAACATTGTGAGAATTATGTTGTGGAGACTCTGGATTCAGTTATATTACTCTAAAGGATATTAATGTTTTTGCTTGTGTAGGCAATCATTTTGTTTAGACTCAAACTAAAAACTGTCTCCCTTACATTTTTGGCAGCTCAGTTTACCATTTATGTTGCTTATTTCATTTATTTTTATTGACACATTATAAATTTATATCTCTGTGAGGTACAAGGTAGTGTTTGCATATATATATTCAATATGGAATGATTAAGTCAAGCTCATTAACTTATCCATTGCCCCCCCATACTTTTTTTTTGATGAGAATATTTGAAATTTGATCTTTTTTTTTTTTTTGAGACAGAGCCTCAAGCTATCGCCCTGGGTAGAGTACTGTGGCATCACAGCTCACAGCAACCTCCAACTCCTGAGCTCAAGTGATTCTCCTGCCTCCGTCTCCCAAGTAGCTGGGACTACAGGCACCTGCCACAATGCCCAGCTATTTTTTGGTTGCAGCCATCATTGCAGCCTTTGGCAGGCCCCGGCTGGATTCGAACCCGCCAGCACAGGTGTATGTGGCTGGTGCCCTAGCCACTTGAGCCACAGGCACTGAGCCTGAAATTTAATCTTAATAATTTAAAAATATACATTACTAACTGTAGTCGCCATGTTATGCAACAGATCTCAATAACTTACTCCTTGTATGTCTAACTGAATCTTGGCACCCTTTGAAGAACCTTTCCCTTTCCCCTGCCTTCTCATCCTCTAGCATACACTGTTCTACTCTCTGTTTCTCTGAGCTGAATTGTTTTATATTCTACACTTAAGTGAGATCATGTAATATTTGTCTTTCTGTGCTTGGCTTATTTCATGCCCTTATGATAAGAACACTTACCACAGTGTCCTCCAGGATTTCCACATCGTCACATGTAACAGAATTTCCTTCATTTAAGGCTAAATTATATTCCATTGTATATGTGGCACTTTTCTTCCATTCATCCACTGATGTACACTTAGGTCTCGGCTATTGTGAGCAACCTGCGATGAACATGGGAGCGTTCATGCTGGAGTAGGCAATCATTTTGTTTTGACATCTCTTTGACATACTGATTTCAAATCCTTTGGATACGTACCCAGAAGAGGGATTCCTGGATCGTGTGGTAGTTCTATTTTTAGTATTTTAAAGAACTTCCATGTGGTTTTCCATAAAGCTTTTAGTGTGTCTTACAGTTGCATGCATCAAGGGTTAGAAACTTGAGCAGTGTTTATACACAAAACTTGGGTTCTGTTTCTCGTGCTTTCTCCTTTATGAAGTTTCCCACTTCACTCTCCAGTGGGTCTTTCCCTCTGGCTGCTCCAGCCACCCTCTGGGTAAAACCATGAAAACCTGATACTCAAACCATGCTTGTCCCTTGTACCAAATATTCACTCCCTTTCAAAATATTCCTACTTTTGTTTACTCTCCAAAGCCCCTAGGTAGTTTCTCTTCTGTTTTTTTGACCAGAATTTATAATTATGTGAAGGAGATTCTGTTAGGAGCTTACTTTCCATTTTACAGAGCAAAACTGCCATTTGCCAGAAATACTTTGCAAAAAATATATCAATCTATGAAGTCTCTGATTCTGATTCTGATTGCTCCCTCTAGGGCTAGGCAGTGCAAAAATCTTTTTTTTTTTCCTTTTTTGCAGTTTTTGGCCAGGGCTGGGTTTAAACCCGCCACCTCCAGCATATGGGGCGCCCTACTCCTTGAGCCACAGGTGCTGCCCTGCAAAAATCTTCCATGTGCAACAGCCTTGATGTAGGTTATGTAGATTATGTAGACTATATAGATTATACTATAGCACCCAGTTACTTTGATGCATGTAGATTATGTATGTAGATTATGCCATAGCACCCGGTTACTTTGATGCATTTGTGCCATTAAACCAATGAGTGACTGTTTTACATAAGACCTGGGGTTATTTTTTACATTTGTCCCTGGTCCTCACCTAAAGCACCCAGTCTGTTGAGAATTGGTCCTGGTCTCAAGTCACTACAAAGAGAGCTTTCTCTTTTTTTTTTTTTTTGAGACAGAGCCTCAAGCTGTCACCCTGGATAGAGTGCCATGGCATCACAGCTCACAGCAACCTCCAATTCCTGGGCTCAAGTGACTCTCCTGCCTCCACCTCCCAAGTAGCTGGGACCACAGACGCCCGCCACAGAGCCCGGCCATTTTTTGGTTGCAGCCATCATTGTTGTTTTGGCGGGCCCAGGCTGGATTCGAACTCACCAGGTCAGGTGTACGTGGCTGGTGCCTTAGCCCATTGAGCCACAGGCGCTAAGCCAAGAGAGCTTTCTCAACACGCTTTGAGTAATCCATTGCAATATTTAATGTAAAATTGCCAAGAAAGTCTAACTTACATTTATCCCACTGCCTCAGTCACTGCCACAATTTGCAAGGTAAATCCTATGCTGTTTATAAAACTATCATAATTTCCATTAGTTATGTAAAAACTATTTTGACTGTGAACCTTTGATGGCAAAGACTAGCCAGGTGCCTCTTACTACTTAACACAGAGTCAGAACTTTCTTTCTTTCTTTTTTTTTTTTTTATTAAATCATAGCTGTGTACATTAATGCAATCATGGGCACAATGTGCTGGCTTCACATACAATCTGAAATATTTTCATCAAACCGTTCAATATAGCCTTCATGGCATTTTCTTAGTCACTGTATGAAGACATTTGTATTCTGCATTTAGTAAATTTCACCTGTACCCCTCTAAGATGCACCATAGGTGTGATCCCACCAATTACTCTTCCCTACCCATCCTCCCTCCTCCACTCCCCTCCCATGAACTTTCATCTAGTTTGAAAGGACCTTATCAAACTGATTGATCTTAGTTTTCCAACTTTCTTTACTGTTAACTTATGGACATGCCCCCTTCCTTATTCTGTCATAGATATACCACATCGCTCTCTGTGCAGAACTTTGTTACAAAATGCATAGGAATTGAAAGAAATACCTCTAAATGTCTCTATTGTTTCTTATGTTCATTCCTCCCCCAAACTAATTGTTAAAGGTAATAGTGCTGCATTTGTTCTTGCTGTACTCAATCACCATAAAACCTTAGCTCTTTCTCTGCCAATATTATACCAAATTATTCCTGAAGAATCATGTATGCATGAAAATGTACCCTCTCTCACTTGGAAATACAATGCTAATTAAACACAGAGTCCCAGTCCTTTCTTAAAAGCTATCAGAACTCTTTCTCCACTTGAATCAATAACATTAATTTTATACATCAAGTATTATGAAACATTTAAGGAATGTTGATATTCAAATCAAGTACAGGGTCACACAGGTATGCCAAAAAGATGATGATGTTATTAATAAACAACTTTTAGAAGCTTCTTGTGGATCTTGGTTGTCAGGAAGTCTTAAATTGGCTCTAATGCACATATTGCCTCTTAGTTAATACACATGAAGTATAAAACTAATTTTTTTTGCACTTTTTGGCAGGGGCTGGGTTTGAACCCACTACCTCCGGCATATGGAGCTGGTGCCCTACTCCTTTGAGCCACAGAAGCCACCCATAAAAACTAATTTTAATCAAAATTAACTCAAGAGCGGAATAAATAAGAAAATATCATAGGATTAGTAAGTTCTATTAACTGGATATTCACACACACCATAAAGCAAGGGTTTATGAGCGATCAGGCTGAAAAGTTTTCAGGTGGAGGAGGGTCAACTCTAAGAAAAAATATTTGGAAGTTGATGGGATGTGGAACGAGCATGCCAGTATGTTAACAGCTATTTGAAATGACTTCCAGAAAGAGATAGAAACACGTTTCTCTCTTACTATGTCTATTTTCCACTGTCCATTCTATGTCCATTCTGTGCCCCTTTCTTTATGGAATAGCTAGGAAGTCTCACTCCGCCTGTAGGACTAAGTACCAACAGCAATGTTAACAAGAATCAACAACCATGGTTCCTCAAGTGTGTACTGTGTACGCACCCTGTGCTCATTTATGTGGCCAGACTGTTTGTAAAGGAGTTATCGTGATTCTCATCTTTCAGAGGAAAACCCTAATGCTTGCAGACATTCTGTAGTTTGTTCAAGGTCACGCTGATAGAAATGGCAACAGGGATTATACCCTACCCATCTAACTCTCAAACTTGAACTTATAACCACAGCATGGCACAGTGCTTTGGGGAGCAAATAATCTTATCTAATAAGACCATTCCCGTGAGCACTTTCTACAAAGGTTCAAGTCAAAGATATGAAAAACATCTTTGAAAGCTAGTGACTGTTACAGCAATGTGAAGTATGGTTCTTTTTAGTTTGCTTGTTTTTCTTTGTTTTTTCGCCTTTGTCTCATCACACTTGGTAAATAGATGAGTCACCCTGAAAATGTGCACTTCTCTTCAGTTTATTCAACTATACATCTATTGTATAATGAAACGTGTTCTTTAGTAACTGAAGCCAATTATAAAGCAGTAGCATCACAGTAAACCACTGTAATTCAAACTCTGCGTATTAATCCATATTTGTGTTAACCTGACTTTCTGTTCTGCCTAATGACAGTTCAAAAACATGGGAATGAACTCATAAACCTCACTCAAGTCTTCACCTTCAAGTGTTGCATAAAGGCTAAATTATACTCGTGTAAATAAAAAGCTCTCCATAAAAATCCTGCAAAGTACCTAATTAAAAAAAAGTAAAACAAATTGTAATCAATCCTATAGAAATGGCATCCCTAACCTTTCCCCTAAATTACATGAAGGTTGTGACATTTAATAGCCATTGACACAGCTAAATATAAAGAGATTATTTCGTGCCTGCTCCCAGGGCTTTTGCTGACTGACACAACAATTAAGGAAACAAGTTTCCTTTGTAAATTACAGCTCCATGCAGCTTTGAGTAAGCAGAAAGTGTACGTTAGAAATATTTTTAGCTTGACATGAAACTTTCCAAAGGCTCCTAATTAAGCATTTAAGTCCAAGAAACTATAATTGCTACTGCCAAAATAACTGGAAAATCATACCTTTGGTGGCATCAATCTTAAACTAAAACTATTGTTTGAAAAACCTTGTGGAAAGTCTTTATTATTCTTTAACATCTTCTTAAATGAAAGGGTACTTCTAATGTCCACTTCATGAGACGCTCAGGTGCACTGTTTATGCGCAGAGTTAAATACAGTGGATATATAAACAAATACAAGTGAAAAGAATGACTGTGAGCACTGATCGCTTCTGAGTAGAAAATAAATCTCCAGAATCTTGTTCTAATGAACATCCAGGCAGAGTGTCACCAACCGGTGGGGCAGCTGCGGATTCTCCTTATGAAATTCAGCTATCAGAAACACCAGAAGAGGTCTTCTGAGAACACCGTCTCACTTGTAACTTAATCCAAAACTATTTAATCTCCATGGGTGTGTCACATTTCCGAAAGAACAGTAACAGAGTTTAATGCAGACTATTTCCATATCGCTTGGACCTCAAATATTGCTATGTGAAAGTAACATGCTTTTTACGCTTCAGATGCTAAAAGCTTTTAGATTAAAACATAGGTTGCTTTAATGAGGATGTTCAGAGCTAATAGCTTATATGAATTTAAAATAGCACTTATCTAGCGACTGTTGTTACAAGTCATGTTACAGTGCCCGGTGCAGTTACCTACATAAATCTTCTGCGAATGTGTTTAGAGGATTTAATAGTCACACAATTTTAAATAAATTTTATTTAAAATTATTTCACTGTTATTTTTATTTGAATTTATTATTTTTATGATTCAGTTGAATCCCAAATCAGGAGTTTTGGCATCACAGTGGGTGGCACACAGTAGGCTGGCAGTGACATTTGCAGATTCTTACTATGGGCAGTGTTGGGGGATTTAACTCTCTAAATCCCCCAACACTAACATGATAGCCATTCTACTCAGATGAGGAGAATAAAGGTCACAAAGATTAGGTGGCCTGTCTAGCAGGACACACTACAAAGTGTCATAAATTGGCTTTGTACTCATCCAGCCCCTCTGTTAATAGTAACATCAATATTATCTTAATGGGTGAATCTTTGTTAAATGAACAAATGAATGAATACTACTACAGTTTGGAGAAAAAAACATTCAACTACAATAGAAATGGTGTAAAACAAGGAGACTTACTTTTAAACAAATACATCACATTGGTTTTATATATATATATATAATTTCAAAATAGGTCCCTTGGTAAACTTTCATCTTATTATACTAATGTCATCACCATTTGTCAAAACAGTTGTGGGATATCTTTAAGAACTGACTTTAGAACCAACTTATAAGCTGTAATCTTACATAATTTAGCCAATGGCTTTATAGGCCCATCACTTTAAAAAAAATTTTTTTAAAATTTCAGATTAAAAGAGTACAAACAATTAAATCACAATATTTGAATTTGTTAGGTAGCGTCCCCTTGTAGTCATGTCTTGCACTCCCAAAGGTGGGCCATTAAGTTAGAGCACTCCAATCCCATCCCTCCCTTTCGCTCCCCCTCCCTTCAACTTGAATTGAAATGAGTTTTTCTCCTATGTGGATGTGAATTAGATCATCTGCTGGCTTCATATTAGTATTGAGTACATTGAATATTTGCTTTTCCATTCTTGTGATACTTTACTGAGAAGAATGTATTTCAACTCCATCCCGGCTAATAAAAAAGATATGAAGTCACTATCTTTTTATGGTTTAATAGTATTCCATGGTATGCATAGACCATGGTTTGTTAATCCATTCCTGAGTTGATGGGCATTTAGGCTGTTTCCACGTCTTGGAGATTATAAATTGAGCTGCAATAAATAGTCTAGTGCAAATGTCCTTATGATAAAATGATTTTTTTTCTTCTGGGTAGATGGTTAGTAATGGGATTGTGGGGTCAAATGGGAGATCTAACTTGAGTTCTTTGAAGATTCTCTATACTTCTTTCCAAAGAGGCTATAATAGTTTGCAGTCCCACCAACAGTGTAAAATTGTTCCCCTCTCTCCACATCTGCAACATTGGGACTTTTCAATGTGGGTTAAGCTTACTGGAATC
>CAUYRH010007835.1:0-20327 GCA_963574655.1 Perodicticus potto
CTCTTTCATAATCTCTTATAGAAGAGACTCTGTGCCTAGTGACACCACTTCATCGTTTTCAGGTATCCCTATAAGGCAAATATTGGTTTTCTTCGAGTTATCCCAGAGCTGTCTGAGAGAATGATCCATTTGTGCCTTCCATTTCTCTTCCTCTTTGTAGGTTTGGTAGCATTCGAAAGCTTTGTCTTCCCTGTCAGAAATCCTTTCTTCTGCTTGCTTCATTCTGTTGCTGAGGGACTTTATTGTGTTTCTCAGATCTTTGAGGGCTGCAAATTATTGTACCAATGTGTCAAAATCTTTGTCATTTGGTCTTTGAATTCCTTGACTTCTTGAGATAATTTTTGAAATGCACCCTGAATTCCTAAATCCAACGTTTCCTCTATTTGATTAATCTTGTTTGCAATCCAAATTCTGAATTCGATTTCTGACATCTCAGTCATCTGTTTATGCATAGGATTGCCATTTGCATCCACCAAATTGTTCCTTGGGGGAGTTGATTTATTCTGGTTGTTCATGTTTCCAGAGATTTACTGCTGATTCTGCCCCATGATTATTTTACACTGTTTGGCTGGATGAGTAGATAAGGATAAGTTGGGTTGGGGTTTCTAGGAGTAGTGAATGAGCAGTCCTTTGCTTGAAAGCTGGGACTGATGTCTGTAAATTTTTCCTTAGAGTTTTGGCTAAGGACCCGTACAGTGGTACTGCTTGTGAAATTAGGGATATTCTTGGTGTGGAGGGGTTAAGTGGCTCTGTCTTATTTTCAGCTGGTCTCTTTCTTACCCTAGAGAATCAGTTACTCTGGATTGAAGTCTGAACTGTGGAGAAATACCAGCAGTAAATTCCCCGCGCCTCCCACAGGCAACAATTGGAAAACGAAAATCAAACTTTCCCACTACTACACACCCTGAGTACCACTTTGGAAAGTCCTCAGGTGATTGGTCCCGTTGAAGAGGTCCCAATCAATTGTACCAGCCAGCACTGACCTCAAATGGAAGAGTGAAAAGTCTCTGGCAACTAGGTAGCAGGGGTCTGCTGGAAGGTCTAGTATAACTCACTCTGGTGCTCTGTGAGCTCAGGAGGTCCCCCCCCACCCAGCAAGTAGATTAGTTTGGGAAGGTCGATACCTCCTTCGCCCCCTTGCCCCTCTGTCACACCCAGTCACTGGTAACTCTGCTGGGCTGTGATCCAGTTTCCTCCAATGAGCAGATGCTGCAGATGCTGAGTTTACACCTGCCTGAGTCACAAGGAGTTCTGTGACTCCTCAGCCAGTCCACCACTCTCTGTCACTGTTTAGCATGGGGCGGTGAGGCCTGACAACCTGGGTACTTGATAGGGGATGGGGAGATTCACTCAGTTCCAGCCCTGTCCCTGATTGATGTTGCTGGTAGAACAGAACAAGATCGCAGAATTTGTTTCTTTCCCTTGTGGATCAGACGTTGGGCTGCAAATGGGTCTGACTAAGTCTGTGAGTTCCAACCCTTTGTCTCAGCTTTCATGCCCTGAGGCCAGGTGCATCTGAAGCTGAGTAAAGCAGTCTCCTCCAGGCTTTCTCAGCACGTGTATTCTAATCCCCGTGCACTGCCCCAGGTGGCACCGCCTTGGGTATACCCTTCACTCCTGAATCCTGTGCCTCTGCCATAGGACCGCTCTGCCAGTGGCTGCCACCAGAGAAGTCACCTGGCTTCCCCTGACTGCCCAAAGAGACTGGGATTATCTCCTCAAAACATCCCCAGGGGTGCGAGCCCCACTGCCATTGTTCCTGCAGCTGCGGCTGCAGCTCCGTGCCTCAGAGGACTGCCTCTCCAGCTCGGCCTTCTCTTGGCTCACTTTCCTCTCACCAATTCCGAGCCAGAAAATCAGCACAGATCAGCAACAGTCCATGCCCTGTCCACAACCCTCAAGAAAATGTCCAAGAATCTGGACTCTATGGGGGACAGGCCTTCAGACCTCAGAGTGAGAGTGGAGGGGAGTGCTGGGAGTTCAAACTTGCAGGTAGAGAATATATACAGTTTTATACAGTTTTATGCCTGGCAGTAGAGTGCCATGGCACCCTAGTAGGGGAAGGAGGTCTGGTTTTTAGAGGGTCTCTCCCATGGGGTAGGGTGGGAGGACATCTGAACTCTGCTTACTTGTTTGTATGGAGGTATGGAGTATACTGCAAGCCATTCACTTGGGGGAGGGGACTCCTGTCCTCTAGGCAATGTGTTCTGTACCTTTGGTTTGTATCCTTGGGGTCACAGGTCGCCCCAGCAGGGTTGAGGTTCATTCTTTTACCCTCTCTTTTGGCTCAGATACAAACCATTGGCTTTCTTGCTAAATTTATGTCCTTTAACTCTCCTTCTGGACGGGAGCCTCTGCAGAAAGCCAGCTACAGATCGCCATCTTGGCTCCTTCCTCTTGAGTGGATACATCATGATGCATTTGGAAATAAGTATGCATCCAGGAAATCACCAATGCCAGTAAGTATATTTATCACCTCCCTATGTTCTTCCTTTCCCTTTATTATTGGGGTTTATTTTTCAAGTTTTACTATTTCAGATTCTATCAATATTAGCTTTGGGCCTGCATCTGACATTCAACACTTTGAACAGGTTGATTATGGCAATGCTGGTGGTCTTTGGAGAAACGAAGGCTTAATCTTGTTGATATATGCCTCGAAATAATTCTTAATTAAATTTTTCCAGTGTAAGATTCTGAAAACTAAAATCCATGACTCCTGACTTGGAAGTCCCCTAGATAATTCATCATGGAACATTGCCCTGAATTTTATTAACCCGCCTTCTTCTGCCACATAATGTACAGACAACTAGTTGGCCTGCGTGAGTCAGAACAAATATGGTTACACTAACATCAACTCTCCAAAATCACTGTAGTGTTATTCTGCTCAGCCTCTCATAGCAACAATCTTTTGCTTTAGATCACTAAAAGAGTAGTCTCCCTAAAATTTTACCTGGTGGGCCAGTTTGATTAAAAAAAACACTCATAGACCGAGGGACCTCATCTCACAAGAAAAAATTAAGCATACTAAATTAATTGAATTATCACTACACAAAAAAGAAATATATGAAATAATGAGTAAGTTAATTAGCTTGATTTAGCCATTCCATACTGTATATATTTTAAAACAACATGTTGTAGATCACAAATGTAAATGAACTTTGTCAGTTAAAAATAAATAATTATAAAATGAATTAATAGAATATAACAGGGTTTTGCAGTTTATCCTGGTAAAAGACTAAATCAAAAAATAATGTGAATAAAATCATGTAGCTACTAGAAATTATTTATTATCTTTTAGTTTGCTTAACTTGACCCACATGATTAGCACCATGGGAAATTATATTTCAGGGACTGGTTCTGTGCCAAGAGCTAGGTTTGCCCAGATGGATCTAGCCACATCTGTCCTCAGTGTTCCAGCCAAACTATTTGGCTGAGAACTGACCAACTGAATTACATAAAGATAGTACTTGGAATGGGATTTGTTCTTGGAGTGTGAGCTTCCGTGGCTGAATAGCTGATAATTTCATGATGAACAGAAATATGTGGAATAAATAATTTTATTCATTACGTATGAAACAAAAGGAGAGTAATCATCCTAGAAATTTTTCTTCTCTGGCACATTTTAATTCTATCTGAATTAAAAATTCTTAAGATTGTGTACTGCCAGGATTCAGGGTTTGGGTCTTCTTAAACTAAAGTGAAGGCAGTCTTCCTTTGCATCGAAGAGGAAATGAACAGCGAGTAGTAATTAAGCAGTTGTGAACCTTGAACTCTTAAAATGATTTGATTTTGATTATCGACTTTTCAATGTTTATGTTGAAAGAGGTCTGCATGTGACATATTTTAGGAATAGTGTCATTTGTTGGTCATTCTAAATACACACTAAACAAAAAATTTAAAAGCTGAGTATGGTATGTTTGCTGAGTACGAAATAATATTTGTACATTTACTTTAATAGTCTTTTCTGTTATAATAGCATCGTTTTCAACTTCACTGAATTTAAATCTTTTTCAATCCATTAATTGGTTTCTTCAAACAGTTCTTAAATTCACTTATCATTTTTACTGTTTTTCTGATTCATTAAATTTGTATTTTATTGTTATTATTTTTTCCATCTGCTTTCTTTTATTTTCTAAATTACTTGACTAAATGGTAAATGATGAAATCTTCATTTAAAGTATTTAAAGAAATTTATTACTATGGATATGATATATAACCCTGTTACACCTTCCTCATCCACCTTTCCTGCATACAACCATTTTCTCTTCTATTTTATTTAATTTTTCATATACTGAGGTGGCTATTTTTTTTTTATTTAGCCTACCATGAAATTTCTAGAAATATATGAATATATGCAACTGTTAGTTAAGCAAACATTTATCATATTTTAAGTAATTTATTGCACTTATTTTGAGTTAAAGTTCATGTATGTACTCTAACACAGCTTTCCATTGAGAATATCATCGCTGACTGAAGTATCTTTGCTATATAGAGTAGGGGATATGTGTTTTCTGTGTTGCTTTGAACATACTTGCATATATATTATAGAGCTCCCCTGTAGGTATATTTGAAATACAGATGTCTACTTTTTTTTTATAAAGAGTACACATACTTTACAAATTTAAATATGTAAAAAAATTACATTGCATTATTTTTTACCAATTCCTATTCTTACTAATATTATTTGAGAAGACATATTTCCCTCTGTGTCTATCCTATTTACTTATCATAAATCCAACAGCTATAAAATTAAATCTTGTACTAATTTGATTTTTTTTTTCATTTTACATAAAATTTTATCCTCAGGCTACTTGTATCTTTGAAATTATTATTACATCTTGATACTTCATTACATCTCTGATTCACATGAATTTGATTTCACTATTCAACCATTTGTGTTATCTCTGCAACTTATAGAATTACCAGGAAGAATAAAAAGAGAAAGATGATTGGAAATAAAATAAGAAATAAAGAATGTACATATTCTTTTTCACCTGATCTACTTTGTATTAGCCATGATGAAAGAATCTAAAATTCTTATTTAAACGATTTTTTGTTTAAAAAGTAATCTAGTGTTGAAGAATTCTTGAAGTCCTTCACTTCAGGAATTAAGCTAATAATTCTCTTCCCCTGAAATACATTTTGGACATAGGCAAAGCCATGCAAAATTTTGACTAGTCCTCTGTGTTAGCCAAAATCCAAGGAAAAATATGAAAACGGCTTGCTAAACTATGATCATTTTCCAGAATAACTTACCTGTTTAGAATGTCCCTTTCATTAGCTTATACCTGTGGTCCTTCATTGTTATGGAGAAAATTTACCAGTAATCCATGATAAATTAAAAATCTATAGAGATGTATATTGTATGAGTACTATTGACTCAATTTTATTGTGTTTATCTTTGTAATTTTTAGTATTTTATAATTTTTTTCTGCAAGTCTTTCCTTTAAATCTGTCTATCTTGTTTTCCTTGACAATACATTATATTACCATAGTTGATGATACAATTAATGTTAAGAATAGAGTGAAAGTTGAAGAGCAAATACCACCTTACCCTATTATTTCCAAGTAATTGTAGTAAATAGTTGTTTTTAATGAGTTCTACTTGTAGATAGCCTTATTGTGATATCCTTTTAAAATTCATGAAAATAACTTTTTGCATTCAAGTGTATACTAAGTTATAAAACACTTAGCATGTAACAGCCTCTATTCACTATTACAAAGGAGAACAGGATTGACATGTGATATATGGAAATACTGCTGCCAAGACATCCCAACCAAATTGTGTTAAAATTATTAATCTTGCATTTCAAGTAATATATTTGCAGATTATCTATGTAATTTGCCATAGTTTTATGTAGGCAGTGTCTACCCATGTACATTTGTGTTTGCCTCTAAGAATTGAAGTAGGTGAAGTGATTTCACACTTTAAATTGAGTTTCACAGATATAACATTGTTCAATTTAAAATTCTCTCGCAGTCTGTCTGTGCTTTTCAATTGACTGCTATATCCCTGGCAGCCAATAAAAAAGACAAAAAGGGTAGCAAAAATGATTGCATGATGATTTTTTTTCCCCTGATCATTTCCAAGTATAACAAAATCAACAAAATCCATACTACTGTATTTTTCCTATTTTATTAGTAAACATGATTTCATGTTTCTTACGTGAAATACACATACACTATTATTACTCTTCCTTGAAGAAGAATAATTAATTTTAGGGAGATGGAAGCTTACAAAAATTGCATTGTATTAAAATTGCTTTGTAAGTAATGAGTCAAGTAAGTGTGTTTGAGAAGAGAAACTAAAGTAACACACACAAAAATGATGGCATGTCTCTTTTTGGTCATAATTGCCATTCAAATGTTGATGGATGAGAATGGTGAATATACATATATAAAATATGCATTCTACCTCCCAACAGTTACATTATCTGAAGCCACTAAAGAACCATCTCTAGCCCATAGAATTCTGTTTTCCAGTCATTCTGGTCTTTGTATTTGCTCCTCCAAGCCTCACTACTTATGTGACTAGATGAATATGGAACAAAAATAATCAAGGATAATCCAAGATTTGAAGATAAATACTTGGCAGAGTAATTATGTTTCTGTTTAAAAGACATTAATAGAAAATTAGATAAAAGTTGTATAAAAGAAAATGTGAATTGAATTTTAGAATGTAGAGATTGAACGGACATTATGTATATTCCTGTATTAAATCCATGCATAGCACACACAGAGAACTGAAGTTTCAGCTGAGAGGTTGGGAATCCTCACTAAAGTGCGAAAACTGAGACTTAACACATGAACTGTTTACCTAGGGAGAGTATATACAAAAATAAGAGCCATTAGTCAAGGGCTCAGTTTGGTGTTTGCACATAATTAAAGAATGAGAGCTGGGCCCAGTGAAGAAAGAAGCCTGTCCATGAATAAAAAAGGAAACAATAATCAAACTCATATTAATTCAGAATATTAAACTACTTTATCTCTAATAATCAAAAACAATGCAATTGGTTCACTAGGAATAGCACATACACTTTCAGACACTTTTCAATTCTAGTAGTCCTGGGGAAATATATGTTTGTTTTTATTTACTATGCATGTTCCAGAAGCAAAATTTATAGAAAAAAATAGATGGCCTAGATTAGAAAAGACAGTGAGACCTAGGGTAAAAATAAAGCATCTGGCTTTATATTGCCAAGTCAGTTTAGCTCTCTAATTAGTTACAAACTTTTCAAATTAAAGGACTGTGCAGACCAAAAAAAAAAAGAAAAAAGCGACCTACTCAGTGACTGGTCTCAAAGATGTTGACTTCATGCTCAGTGGAGTAAGGAGACTCAGTAGCATGGCAGTATCTTGAAGGGTACTACAAGGGTACCCAAGGGTACTACACTTTATTTGATATTTGGGGTGACAGATTATTGTGTACACATTATATGACGAAGCTTTCTTTTATGAGGAAGGACTAGAACTGAACATAAAGGATGTGTGGCCGGCAGTGCCTGTAGCTTGGTGGGCAGGCCTCCAGCCACATACACCAAGGGTAGAGGGTTCAAACCCAGCCCAGGCCTGCTAGACAACAATGACAACTGCTACCAAAAGATTAGCCAGATGTTGTGGTGGGTGCCTGTAGTCCCAGTTGCTTGGGTGGCTGAGGCAAGAGAATCGCTTAAGCCCAAGAGTTGCAGGTTGCAGTGAGCTGGGATGCCCGCACTCTATCCAGGGTGACAGCTTGAGACTCTGTCTTAGAAAAAAAAAGGATGTGTGGCCCAAGATTCCTGGGTGTTTTAATCATTTGCTATTCACACTGTCAGGCCTCAGTTTCAGGCTTTACGCCACAATGTGGAGATAAACGTGAGCACAATATACAGATGGGGACAGGCTCAGCATGGAAGAAAGAGTGAGGCAGAGCTGCCTCTCCCCCTTCCCCCCTTTCTCACACACTGCAAATCAGTGTTTCCCTGACAGCTGTGGAGGTGAATCAATACTCATGGCTTCTCTATATTGGATCACTTCTCTCCTGATGAATCCAGGAGGGAGGTCATTTTACTGATCTCTATCAAGCGGCCCAGAAAACAATTCTGAGTGGTTGGCGAGCCCGTCCTTCTATCTCTGCCCATCATCTGGAGAGCCAACAGGCAAGTAGTGTCCAATCATGCAAGGACAGCAGGATGTTTAAGTAGGCTCGGTGAGCAGGAAGAGACGGGATTCCACGTGCCTTGTCATCTAGTTATGGCAGCACACCAGGCCCTCTCAGCTCCAGGAAGAATTACACCATCCCACAGAAGCAGAGTTATTAACTCCGGACCACTCTCAGTAATAGCAGGCAGCGTAAACGGTTGAGAGGCTGCTACTTAATCCGTCAGTCATTACCAGGGGTATTTACCGGTGCTAAAGGAACTCTCTAATCCCCTTCTTTAAAATGCCTAAAATGCCTGGAAAGCTGTTTACAGTGCCTGGAGTGCCTAATTTATTCTGTTAGCAAAACAACATAGACACCTGAATGGGATCTGAAAGGTAGGAAGGACTCCCTCATGCTAGCATTTTCATTGCAAACTTGTAATTGCAATGATTTAACAATATACTTTTTCTGTTAATATGATGATATTATCATTATCTGTTGTGTCTTTGATTAGTGCACAGTTTTGTTATTTCTTTTATTATAAAAAATGGTTACCTGTGTATAATGTGTATTTAAACTTTGTCTTTTGTGCTAAATAGAACATCTCAATACATAATGCTTTAGAATCCCCAAATTCTGTAAAGTCCTTTGACTCCTGGGTTTTTATGCTTGATATTAAAGGCTCGCTTTGGTCTCTTGATAAATAAGAAACATGTTGTTTGCACACATTCATAACATCACCTCTTGGACTCCTCTTTTGCCAATGTCAGTTCATTTTACCTACATAGTAAACTAAGGAACCTTAATTTTTTTAATTTAATTCACTGGCCATAGTGAATTAAATTTTGATTCACTGTTAACAGAGAATCATGGCAAAATTAAATAACTTCAGTATATCCACTTAAAAGTCACCACTTGTTTATTTGTGCAGTAGAGATTATTTGGATAAAAACAAATGTATTTAAAAGAAGAAAGGTAGCTGTCAGTATGGGAGAGTTTTTGTGCTCTGCATCTTATGTTTCATGTAATCTTGTATGTTTGTAGAATTTTTGAAAATCAGATCACTATCTGCAAAACGTATTTGGAGATTCTGTTCTAAAAATTTTTCTTTGAATGCAGTGTTATTCATGGAGTGGTGTTTGTACCTTGGTATCCTGGCTGCAATTGGCAGATGCCTATTTAATGTTAATTCTTTGTTGCTTTCCTCTGACACTGATCTGCATGGTCCTCTGGGTGCGTGTGCGTGCATGTGTTTAGAAAAGTACATGTTTTATACAAGTTGAGCGTGTTTATTTTACAAGAAGCATGAATATGAATAATCAAATTGAAGTAAACAAATGTAACCTAAGGCAATCATTGTTAACCCTTTTGATATAGTATTGCCAATTTCGTAAATTTATAGATATTTTAATAAAATTTTCTCTCATTTATATTTATTTTTCATCAATAATAGGTTATAACAAAGAAATATTTGCACATTGTTAAGCCTAAATATATTCACTTCCTAGATGTTTAAATATTATCATTCATTGCCCACTGCTCAAGAAGAACCCAACACACTGGGACAGCAGGTGTTACAGTGGCGAAAGGGGTTCATGTTACAGGTACCACGCGAGAAGATGGGAGGAAGTCTCAAGTTCATCTCTCTGGCAGGGGTAGAAGCCAGCCAATAAACAGTCACAACTAGGATGGGGAACCTGTGGCCTTAAGGAAACCTGTGGCTTTTAACTTGTGTCTTTAAGTGTGGCCTTTTGACTGAATCCAAGTTTTCTATAACAAATCCTTTTATTAAAAAGGGTATAGCTGAGATAACTGAAGCTCCTTTTGCCTTCTTTGCTGCGTAAAAAAAAAAAAAACCTCTTAAAATCAGAAGGCCACAGGTTCCCCACCCTGGTTGTGACTGTTTATTGGCTGGCTTCAGGCAGAACCATTGGAGTACAGAAATTGTCCTCTTGAGCTGAATCAGGTCCTGTGTGTAGGTCATTTGAGTCATTTCTTTGGTATGGGATACCATTCTGGGTGGGCCAGTCATGTACTGAAATGCAAGGCCTGGAGGATATATCAAAAACTAGCCTCAGGTTTCACAAGGGTGAATTTATCTATGGAGAAAGTTAATAATCTTCATGACCATCAGCTATGTTTCTCCTAAGTAGCAATTATAAGAAAGCAAGCTAGGTACAGTGGCTGCTTTTTATTTTAAACTACACCTGTTCCTTTGCAAAGTTGAGCCCCCACCACAGGTCCTGCCTCGCACTCTTTATTAATATATATAAGGCAGTTTCAATACAAACTTTGCCTTGTCATACATTTAACATGCTTTCAATTCAATTTTAATTAACAATGATGAAAATGAATATATGCAGTTAAATTTTGCAATTAATTTTATCTTCTTAGAATAATTTCTGTGAATAGAATTCCTATTTAGATTGGTAGGTACACATTGTTTCAAAATACACATACATAGTTTCTTGACTTTTGTCTATCTCAAAACTTTCATAATGACCTATGTAAACACATATGAAAATAATGACAACGATTTCCTGGTCCATAGTTCAAGTCTCAAAATGCAATTGAAGAGAACTCTAAGTAATTAAGTACTTCATTGTCGTTATACATTATATGATAGTCTTGAATGTAATTAAGTTTCTAGAAATAATATTGATATTTATTTTTTCCTTTATCACACTATTATTGAAGATTTAAGGTTACCCTGTAATTTAGCAAAATACCTCTTTGTGATTTTAACAATTGACTCTCTAAAGAATCATTTAATTCAGTTTGCCATGTCTATTAAGTCTTTGCACCGCTTTTTCTAGTGTATGGATTATATTCAGATAATTAGCTAAAATTATACCTTTCTCAAACCTTCCCCATCTCCTGCATGTGCTATGGGTAGCTCATTTGTTTATGGTATAATGCAGACACAAATTTGATATTTCAGAGTATGGCTAACAGGTTGTCGTCTGCATAGCAAAGTCCGCATAGTTTCTCACATTTTCATGTTTAAAATATTATAGAACATGGTATATATGTATCATGTTCTATTCTATATATAATGTTCTATCTATATTATATATAGATATATTACAGATAGATTAGATAGATAGATAGATAGATAGATAGATAGATAGATAGATAGATAGATAGATATTTGGGGGAAAACTGGTGAGTTCCACTCTATTTTACACCTCACTTAATGACATCAACTTTGATAATATGCATTATCATAAAACTCATTTTAAACCAATGAATTCAGATAAATATTCAAAGTAGAAACAAATTTTCAATGTTTATGACTTCAAGTATTTATACCTGACCCAACAAGGAAATAAAATTGAAGAATAGGCTACAATGCTGTGCATATCTTTTAAAGATGCTATTTATGTGAACCACATTTCTCCATGCATAGAATATTTATTATTGTCTAGAGAAGACATTAGGAGGAATCTGATCTGGGAAGACACGTGCACTCGAGGAGACAGCCTTGTGCATCTGAGTAGAATGGGAGCTCTGACCTTGAAGTTAAGTGCCCTGAGATTTAAACTCCTTCTGAGGTTCAGCCTCTTAGCAGAATATAGCTTTAAAAAAAACTTATCTTGTGAATTGGAAAAATGTCTCTCAAGAATCATTTTATTCAGGAATAATGTAAGTACCTCAATAAGTCTGGTTTGAGAATAAATGAAATCCAGGGCTATGTACCACGTCCACTATGTTTGTGTAGAATTCTGGACTCTGTGAAAAAATTCTTTCACACTTCACCGCATCAGAAGTTAACACAGAGACTAATATATCTTTATTTTCTCAATGGACAAAATTATTTTTTTAACTTACCACTGCTATTAATTTATAGTGGTTGTTTTCATCAATGCCTTCTTATAACTGAAGGAATATAATTACCTGAAAAGGCTATATTTGTGTTGATAACAGGGCTTGGTGTATGGAGTATAACCCCACAGATGGTCTATAAAGTGCATTATGCCTAATTAAAAGTATTGGCAGTGGACGTGGAGAGAAGATGATAGAACCAGGAGCTGTGGTGGGGGAGAGCAAGGAAGAACAGAGGGGATTCAGAGAAGAAAAGTAACAGTTAAGAAAGTTCATGTTCATTTCTGCACAAGGTAGGGCAGACAATTCTCCCTCTCCAACTTCCTTGTAAAACTTTTAGCAAAGACAATATAAAAGAATTTTTTTAATGTATGTATTTTATATACATATATACAGGGTCTGCCAGTGTTACCAGGTGGACTGGAGTGCAGTGGAACAATCATTGCTCACTATGACCTTGAACTCCTGGGCTCACACAATCCTATGGCCTCAGCCTCCTGAATAGCTGAGACTACAGATATGGGCACCATGCCCTGCTAATTTTTTTTTTTTACATGTTTCTCAGACTTATTCTTTTTTAAAATCAAGAGCCATATTTTATTGACTTAGTGTGCATCACAAAATCTCAATAAATATTCAAAAGTTCAGAAGGGTGCCATTCTAAGTGAATACGTACAAGTTCTTATTTTTTTAAGACTTCTAAAGAAATAGAAAGAATATATTTAATCAAGCCTGGATCTGGCAGTGCCATGATATCATTCAGTCTTTTAATAAATGCATTTAAAACTATAAACGTACCTCTAAGTGCTATTATTGAGCCTCTTGATATGTACAAGTTCTGACAATTCTAAAGATTTCATAGTTTCTGTTATTATTGTCTTCTTAACTCAGGGATTATTTGGAAGCATGTTCATTTTCTTCAAATGTATATTTCCATCTTTATTTGTAATCTGTAGTGTAATTGCATTGGCATTATAAAATTTAATGTGGATGAGAAAAGTAGAAGTGTAAGAATCCTTGTGTTCCATGTGACTCTGGAAGGAATGCGTAATCTGTGTACCCTCCTTTTGAAATACCTTGTTTCAGTACAGTTGTTAAACTTAGATGTCACATCAATGAAGAAATATTACTAACACGCAAATGAGTTATTTCCATTTCTTAAAAAAACTATGTCAATGGGCTATTAAACTTGCATTTTTCTTTTGTTAAAACAAAAGAAATATATTATTTCATTTCTTTTTCCAAATGTTGCTTTTATGCTTTAAAAATGTCTTTTAAAAAGTATTCTTTATTGGGTTAAGGATTTTTTTTATTAGGCTTTTAAATTTGGTTGTTCAAATCCTTTTTTTAACTCCTTACTCATTTCTGTCACTTGACCCATCATTTTCAGGCATCTATTAAAATCTCTTACTACTGTTTTTCTTTTTCTAAAAGTTTATTTTAGAATCTTATGGGGGTATAAAAGTTTGGGTTACATGAATTGTTCTTGGTTTTTTGAGTTAAAGTTACACATGTGTCCATCACCCTCACAAGACGCATTTTCTCATTAGGTGTGAATTTTCACAACCCTTTCTCCCTCCTCCCACCTGTATGAATTTGAGGATTGTTACTCCCATCTATTCATATAATGTTAATCAGTTTGTTTCAATTTAGTGTTGAGTACATGTGGTGTTTGTTTTTCCATTCTTGTGATAATTCATTTAGAAGAATGGTCTCCAGCTCTATCCAAGTTGTTTAAAACAACAACTATTAGTTCACCATTTTTTCCTGGCTGAGTAGTATTTCATAGTATACACATACCACATTTTCTTAATCCACTCTTTTATTGATGGGCAGTTGGATTGTTTCCACATGTTTGCAATTGTGAAATTGTGCTGCTATAAACATTCCAGTGTAGGTGTCTTTTTAAATAAAATGTCTTTTTTCCCTTTGAGTGAATACCCAGTAGTGGGTTTGCTAGCTTGAGTGGTACATCTACTTTTAGTTATTTGAGAAATCTCCACAACACTTTCCATAGAGGCTGCGCAAGTTTGCAGTCCCACCAACAGTGTATGAGTGTTCCTGTCTCTCTGCATCCACACCAGCACTTGTTGTTCTGGGACTTTTTGATAAAAGGTGTCTTCACTGGGGTTAAGTGATATCTCATTTTGGTTTTGATGTGCATTTCCCTGATGATAAGAGATGTTGAACATAGCTTATGTTTGTAAGCCATTAGTCTGTTTCCTTCTGTAATGTTTCTGTTCATGTATTTTGCACAATTTTTAATAGGAATAATCATTTTATTTTCTTGCTAATTTGCTTTAGTTCTTTGTGGATTATGGTTATCAGTTCTATGTCACACGTATAGACTGCAAATATTTTCTCCCTTGCTGTAAGCCTTCTATTTGCTCTAATGATTGTTTCTTTGGCTGTGCAGAAGCTTTTTCATTTGATCAAATCTCATTTATTTATTTTTGTTGTTGCTGTGATTGCTTTTGGGGGTCTTCTTTGTAAATTCTTTGCATAGCTGATGTCTATAAGAGTTTTTCCAACTTTTTATTTTAGAATTTTTATAGTGTCATGTCTTAAGTAAAGGCCTTTCACCCATTGAAAATTAATGTTCATGAGTGATGAGAAGTGTGGAATCCTATTTCAGTCTTCTACATGTGGTTCTCTAATTTTCCCTTCATGATTTATTGGTTAAGGACTCTTTCCCACACTGTATATTTTGTTTGCTTTTGAATATCACAAGGCAATAGATGGATGGTTTTATATCTGTGTTCTCTGTTTTGATCTGTTGGCCAATGTCTCTGTTCTTGTGCCAGTACCATGCTGTTTTGGTTAGGAGGGCTTTGTAATGTAGCTTGACTTTTGTAAAATTGATTCCTCCTGAATTATTCTTTTGTTTAAGCTTTCTTTGGCTATTCAGGCTCTTTTATGGTTTCCTATTAAGCATATAATTATTTTTTCTGAATATGTGAAAAATGACATTAGTATTTTAGTAGAGGTTGCATTGAATCTATAGATCACTTGGGGTAGTGTAGACATTTTAACAATATTGATTCTGCCATCTATGAGCATTATCTGTTTTTCAATCTGTTTATATATTCTGTGATTTCCTGATCTTGAATTCCTGGCCTCAAGTGATTTTCTAATCTCTTCCTCTTATAGTGCTAAGACTACAGGTATCAGACGCTGCCTCTAGCCATAGTATTCTTGAGGATTATTTGCAAAGTAAAATAACTACAATGCTGATAAAATATCGAAAAAAATTTTGAAAGGCATGACTGAGTTGGTGAAAGCAGACAAAATAATGAAGGGGAGAAAGCATGGAAAAATATGAATTCAGAGAAAGTAACAGAGTAGGCATTCATTTCAGGGGAACAAGGGTTTGCATTTAATAGGACTAAAATTATATCAAGAGCCAGGAAACAAACTTTGGGTTAGTTTTCCAAAACTTTGACCAAGTTTTGTCAGAATAAGGAATTCACCATGAAATACAAATCTATGTCAGTGACTGTTTTGTTGAATGAAATAAACACTTGCTTCAAAGTCAATGAAAATATTATACTTTCTTGTCTTTTACCTCTGTTACAGCACAACAAAAGAAAAAAATGTCTATCTTAAAAAAATAAACTTGCTCTCATTTCAATAAATTTCAATGGAATTTATTTCATATGTATTACAAACAAACACATAAGCCAACAAGAATGACAAAAACAAAAAGCATGGGATGATTTTAATTGATCTATGTTGGCGGTGTCCCTAGGCAGTTGGCAGATGATGATGTAAATCATGTTTTAGAAATGGACTTTCAACCCAATACTGAAATAACTCCAACAAATTAAATTTCAAAGGTCATGAGCTAAAAAACTCTATACTCCACTGATCTTTGATAAGGGTGCCAAAAATACCTCATGGTTGAAGGATAGTCTTACCAATGAATTATACTGGGAAAAAACTATGTCTGCATGCCAAAAACTGAAATTGGACCCTTACCTCACAATATATACAAAAAAAATTCAAAATGAATTAGAGACTTAAATATAGGATGAAAAGCTACAAAACCTCTAGAAGGGGGTGGTACCTGTGGCTCAAAGGACAAGGGCCCTGGCCCCATATACTGGAGATGGTGGGTTCAAACCCGGCCCCAGCCAAAAACTGCAAAAAGAAAAAAAAAAAAAACCTCTAGAAGAAAACAGAGAAAAGAATCTTCTTGACGTTGTTCTTGGTGATGATTTCTTGGATGTGACAGTATAGCACAGGGCAACAAAAGGAAAAATAGGTCAGTCTGATTACAAAATAATAAAAACCATTGCACACCAAAGGGAGCAATCAATAGAGTAAAAATACAACTTATGAAATGGGAGAAAATATTTATAAACCATGTACCTGAGGAGGTAATTTCCAAACTATAAAAAGAAGTTCTACATAGAATGTGATAGCAAATGTCAACAACAACAAAACCCATGAATAATCTAATAAAAATCAGTAAAGGATTTGAACAGACATTTCTCACAATAGTACAGTAAGAGTATGGCCAATAGTTATATGAAAATATGCTCAATATCATAAATTACCAGGGAAATTCAATTAAAAACTGCAATGAGCTATCACTTCATACCTTATTATTAACAAACGTACAATAATTGTTGGCAAGGTAGTAAAGAAAATAGGATCTTCGTACATTGTTGTTGGGAATATAAAATGGCACTGAAGCTATGGAAAAAAGAATGGTGACCATCAAAAAATTTTTTAAAATGATGGAATTCCCATATGATCTAGCTATCCCACTTCTCAGTGTACATATTATACCCAGGAGTATTGAAGTCAGCATCTCAAAGAGGTATCCATATCACGTTTATTGCAGCATTAGTCACACAGTCAAGATATGTACATAACACTAGAGTCCATCAATAGATAAAGAAAATGTGCTGTATATGGACAAGGAGCTATTTTTCACTCGTCAAGAGATAGAAATCCTGCTGTTTATAACAATACAGATGACTATGAAATATATCACATGAAGTGAAATAAACTGGTTCTGCAAGAACAAATACCACACGATTGGACATATACATGATATGAGTTACCTGAAATAGTCAAACTCCTAGAAGCAAAATAGAGTGGTGGTTTGGAGAGTTGTTGTTATAAAGCATCTAAAATTCCACCTTTGCAAAACAAATAATTTCTAGGGATATGTTGTACACGATGTATTCAGGACTTATTACATGCTGTACAGGGGGGTGGACCTCATGTTGTATTCTTAGTACAAACACAAAAAAAGACATAAGGAAACCTTAGGAGGTGTTGGCCGTGTCCATCACCCTGACTGTGGAGATGGTATCACATGTGTTTGTGTATGTCAAAATGTATCAAATATACACGAATGTATACCCCTTAAAAATTGTAAACATATGGAGAAACATAGCTTGATGATATCATATTAGCTAAAAGAAATGCCATACACATCTTATACATAGAAGGCTTCTGGTACTCCAATGACTAGATCACAAAATCAGGCCTTTAAATACACTCATGAAAATAAAAGAGTATTTGGAATACTTTATCAATGAATATAGCCTAGATTTTTTTTAGTATTATTATTATTTTTTTTTTTTTTTGAGACAGAGTCTTACTTGCCACCTACGGTAGAGTGCACTGGTGTCATAGCTCCCAGCAACCTCAACTTTTTGTGCTCAAGAGATTTTCTTACCTCAGCCTCCAGATTAGCTGGGACCACAGGCGCCCGCTATTTTTACAGAGGGGGTCTCACTTTGGTTCAGGCTGGTCTAGAAATTGTGACCTCGGGCAATCCACCCACCTCGGCCTCCCAGAGTGTTACAATTATAGGCATGAGCCACTGCATCCAGCCCAATAACCTGGATTTTTAATATCTTCTGAAAAACTGAAATATCTGAAAAATATGTTTGTAATGCAGGATAATCCAGGTAATACTGTAATAACAAACAATCCCCAAACCCCAATAGCTTAAAACAAAAAAGATTTATTTTGCATCTGATAGCCTATCAAAAGTTGAGTAGGATGAATTAGAGTGGTGGCTCTGTGAAAATTCTTCTTGCCCAGGGACCAGTTTGGGGGGGTCACCACGTGGAATGACTCTGGATACTATGGTTTGAATGTGTCCCCTCAACATTCATGTTTAAACTTAATCACCAGGGCAGTGCCTGTGGCTCAGTGAGTAGGGCGCCGGCCCCATATACCCAGAGTGGCGGGTTCAAACCTGACTCTGGCCAAACTACAAGGAAAAATAGCCGGGCATTGTAGCAGGCGCCTGTGGTCCCAGCCACTCTGGAGGCTGAGGCAAGAGAATCGCCTAAGTCCAGGAATTGGAGGTTGCTGTGAGCTGTGATGGCACAGCACTCCACCGAGGGTGTATCAATGAATATAGGATCAAAAGGAACCAAGCCAATTTGAGAAAGAACTCAGTAGAATTTATAAGATGTAATGATTACATTTTATTTAAATTTTCACAGAACTTACATATGTAATAATTAAATTTGAAACTCACTGAACTGGTAAGTAATGAGGGTAAACAATTTAGTTTCACATTCATAAATTAGTTAACAAATCTGAAGAAATCACAACAGACAGAGGCATAACAGACAGAGACCTAGTAAGAAATGGAAACAGATCTGAGGGGGCTGAGGAGGCCTTCTAACATATGACTAGCAATGTTTTCAGAGGGAGAATAAAAGGAACATAAAAGAGGTAATAGTCAGAATGATAATGCATGAAAAATATTTAGAACTGCTGAGAGACACCCCACTTTAGATTCAGTAAGTTAGATAAATCCCATTTAGATAATAAAAGAAATTAAAACTATACTGAGACAAAACTGCCAACACTAACTGTGGAGAGAAAACATTAAATGCTATCAGATAAAAAAGACAGATAACCCACAAAATGACAATTAAGCTGATAGCAGCTTTTCTAAAATGATATACAAATCCAGAATAAACAGGATAATTATCTTGAAATGAGCTTTTGGTACAGAAATATATTCCTAGCCAAGCTGTATTTCAAAAATTATTACTAAACAACTGCATTTTCAGATGTGTAAAAACTGAGAAAAATTACTAACAGCAGATCTTCACCAGAAGAAACTTCTAATTTGTACTCCAGAAAGAAGTGTCTGATAAGGAAGTTCTGAGATTCACAAAGGAAATGTGAGCCACCAAACAAGTAAGCATGTGCATATGTCCAAGAAAACTCTGCTTGTGTATTAAAGATGCAAGATAGAGATAAAATATAAAACATAAGTATACCTAAACAGAACTCAAATAGGAAAACAATAAAAATCATAACCCCTTATAGGACCTTAGATATTTAGTGTAAATATGTTGATCAAAGTTAGACATTATTATACACGTCTAACTTAAATGCTCAATTCAAATGTTCATTCAAATTTTAACAATTGCAAGTGAAGTGATAAACACAGATTTTAACTTTCAAACATACATACATGGGAAAAGTACAATGAGAAAAATATATTAAAAAAAACTCTACCTCTCAATATGAAAAGTACATAAAAGCTAGAAAAGGTGATAAAAATAGTAAAATAGTGAGAAAATGTGAATAACTCTGGTTTATCCAGTTGCATTGATTATGCTTCTTGGTACAACACCAAATAAAGCTGCTTGGAGAGAATATCCTTTTATTTTCCTGATTTTCAAGAAAATCCTTTAAAATATCACAAAAGTGTGATAACTCAAAGAAAACCAATATTTGTCTTATAGGGATACCTGAAAACGACGAACTGGCTTCACATGACACAGAGTCCCTTCTACTTGAGATTATGAAAGAGAATTTTCAAGACATACCTAGGGACTCTGAAATTCAGATAGCAAACAGTTTCAGAACCCCAGCATGACTCAACCTGAATAAGACATCCCTCAGGCACATCAGGCACATCATAATTAACTTCACCAAAGTTAATATGAAGGAAAAAATTCTGAAAGCACTAGACATAAGAAAACCATAACCTACAAGGGGAAGAATATTAGAATAACTGAAGATCTCTCTGCTGAAATCTTTCAAGCTAGAAGAGGGTGGTCATTGGCTTTTAATCTCCTAAAACAAAATAACTTTCAACCCAGGATCCTGTACACAGCTAAACTGAGTTTCACTTATGATGAAGAAATTAAATACTTTAATGACATTCACATGCTGAAGAAATTTGCCATAACTAAACCAGATCTCCAGGATATTCTCAGATCTATCCCCCACAATGACCAGGGCAATCCTACACCACAAAAGTAAACTCACACAGAAACTTTTGATCAAATTCCAACTTCCACAGTCACGTAAGGATTAAAAATATCCACTGGACTTTCAAAAAACTCCATACCCAAAATTCCAACATGCTTATCAATATTCT
>CAUYRH010007836.1:0-10414 GCA_963574655.1 Perodicticus potto
CGGCACCCTAGTGGGGGAAGGAGGTCCAGTTTTTAGAGGGTCTCTCCCGTGGGGTAGAGTGGGAGGACATCTGAACTCTGCTCCTTGTTTGTATAGAGGTATAGTGTATAGTGCCAGCCGCTCTCATGGGGGAGGGGACTCCCTTCCACTTTGTGATGTGCTTTGTACCTTTTATTTGTGTCCTTGGGATCGTAGGTCACTCCAGCAGGGATGATGTGCGTTCTTCGACCTCTTTTGGCTCAGTTCCAAACCGTCGGCTTTCCTGCTAAAATTCTGTCCTTTAACTCTCCTTCTGAACAGGAGCGTCTGCAGAAAGCTGGCTACAGACCGCCATCTTGGCTCCTCCCCCAATCATAGCATAATTACAATGAGAGCAAAGGGATGGATAATGATAATCAAATAAAATGTAAGATCATTTCAAAGTATTACATATTTCATCTTTATCTCATCATTTTTATTCTGTTTTGTATAAGTTTTAATATTACGTGTATAGAACTCAAACATGTGTAGAAGTATCCCTGCATATTAACATGTGACAGATTGCTAATAGGTGCGCCCAGGGCCACCTGGGACAGGAGAGTGACTTGCCTCAGGGATTAGACATTACTTGATTTCACCTATATCAACTGACAGGTGAAAGAAAACACCTTAGGGCTAGAAATTTTGGAGATGAGTTTCTGTTATTGGAGCTGTTCAAACATAAGCTAGATAGGTGGTCATTTGATTACATTGTAGAGGGAATTCAAGTGACCTTTGTAGAATTACAGTGGATGACTTTTAAAGACTTTTCAACCCTAAATTCGGTATTTGTATTTCCATGATTCTTTTGTCTTTCTGATGTGCTTTGTTGAATTTCTTTCATGGAATTTATCTCATTATGCCTTTCTCTATGTTGATTTATGTAGGCATTTGTCTCTTCTGGTGGATTAAATTTTTTGAGGGCAGAGATTATTTTATGTTTTTCTTTGTATCCCCAAATTATCTGAAACCATGCTTTGTACATTGGAGACATTCAATGAATGTTAATTTAAATTGTAAAAAAAAATCATTTTTAATAAAGCACAAAATATTGCGTAACTACTTGGAGAATAAAATGATATGTCAAATATCGAAGAAAGCAGTGGAAGAAGTTGTTCACAGGCCACCTCCTTAGAGTGTTTTTGGTATTGAATACTGATCCTTTTCACTATTGAATGCACATGCATTTATTAAAATATTATCCTGTGCAAAGATGGTAGAACTGCCCCATCACGAATAAGTCATGGCGCTGCATGGGCTTTTACTCGGCCAATGATAATTATTTCATGGAAATTTATTTATTAAACAGTTTTCCTGTGTCAAGAGCCGTGTTGTATAACACACATTACTGTGCCTTCTGTTCTCACAGAGCCCCAGAATTTAATTCAGAAAACAACAGAAAAGAGGCACACACGAAGCAGAGAATTCTGAAATACCAGATATTACAACATCATAAATTGGTTCCAGCTGAAAACTTGTTACATGAAAATCCCAGGATGCACTCCAGATATACTGACCCCTCCGATTTCCCTAGAAGTGGAAAACTTGACCACATAGTTTGTGGTAGTGGGGGACTGCGTTTGCACTGTCCCAGAGAAAAACACCGTCTCTCTCTAAACCAGTGGTTCTCAACCTTCCTAATGCCGTGGCCCTTTAATACAGTTCCTGTGGGTTGAGAACCACAGGTTGAGAACCAATGCTCTAAACTGAGAGGGAATGTAGAGACAAAAGAATGACTCAAACAAGATCAGCTTGAAGAGTTGACGAGATTATTAGAGGTTACTCAGAAGGGAACTGGCTTCTGCATGAAATAGGAATTTCTCCCACAATTTTCTTGCATGGAAAATCCTTATCTGCCCACCCTGTGGTGTTCCCTTACATCCCTTTCCAATGTACTATGTGAAGTTTTTACATTGAGTCTTTTCTGGTACACAGTGAAATAAATTACATAGGCCCAGTCCCATCATCATCCGCTGTCATGCAACTCATGTTATATTAATTATCTTACAATTTCCCACCAGGCGAGGATTTTAGTATTACAGTTAGCTAAAGGGCATTATGTGACAGCAAAAGCAGCCCTGAAGCAGTTAGGCCTGGTCTGTGCCTGCCCAATTCAAGGCAAGAAAGTACTGGGCATTTTTCTTGGGCCAGTAGTTTTCTTGTTATTTTGGTACCTGCCTGGTTTACTTTGTAACAATTTTGATGAGCACTACAGCTAGCCCAGTGCTTCTGTTCTGTGCTCGGGAGCCAGCATTTTCCCCTCAATGCTCTAGGAGTCCAAGAACAAGAGGCTCACTGTGGGTCAGAGTCACTCAGGGAGAATATCTTTAGCAGGACTTCAAGGCACTGGTGAGGATGGTATTGCATGTGAGGGATCAGCTCTGTCTTTGTGATCCACCCCAGACATTTGTGTGACAATGTAATGTCACAGTCAGAGAGCTTCTTTGTCATCAGAATCATTAACAATAATAGCCTTTATCTGCTTCCATGATAAAACCCTCAACTCAATATTTTTATCTGTAATTGTGGTAAATTGTATTGGGATAAGGTTGAAAATTCCTTCTGGCTATAAAAAGAAATCTTCAATTTCATTATTTATTTATTTTGAGATGGGATCTCACTCTGTAGCTCAGGCTAGAGTACAGTGGCACAATCATAGTTCACTGCAGTCCTGAACTCCTAGGCTCAAGTGATCCTCCTGCGTCAGCCTCCCAAGTAGCTGGGACTACAGGTGCATGCCATCATATCCAGCTAATTTTTAATATTTTTATAGATATGGGGGCTCTCTATGTTGTCCAGGCTATTCTCAAACACCTGGCCTTTAGAAATCCTCCCACTTTGGCCTCCCAAATGCTAGGGCTACAGGTGTGAGCCCCCTTGCCTGGCCCTGCAATTTTATAAGAAAAGACAGTTTTCCTGAAAGGGACAGCTCCAGAGAACTTGGACTTGCCAGGTTGTCTATCTAGGCACAGCCTGAGGAAAGAAAGCAAGCCTTAGAGCTAGGTACAGTGGAAGAGGGCCAGGTGGTCTTATGCCAACCTGAGCTACCACGGGGCCCTCATGAGGCCCCAGTGTCCTTCTAACTCGGGCCTGGTTGTCACCTAGGTCTATAATAGCTGCAGTGCTACACAAAAAGAATTGATTTGATTTTGGCCAAATCCATCTCCGCTACTGAGCACAAGAGCTCAGTTCTTAGAGCAGAAACTCTAGAACGACAGCTTCTGGAAAGAGGCTGTGCTATTAATGTATTGGAGCAAGTTACTGTGACCACAGCGGACATAGAGCAAGTAGAATGCAGGCAAAGCTGTGTCATTTTTCTCATTGTTATTATCAGGGATGAAGATGGCTACATAGGAAACCAACTAGCAGAGGCATTTGGGCTTTGCTTTTTTTGTTTTTTTATTAAGTACTAACTGAGCAATATTTAGTAACTGTTCATCAACTTATTCATTCAACAAATTTATATTGCCGTTCCAGTACCTCAGGCCCTGTGCTCTGTTTGCAGTGTGAAGAAATCCAATAATATCCCATTCTCCCTCTAGGAGGTAATAGTTTACGGGCAAGATGAGAGAGAACACAGCCATTACAATCCATTGTGAGGAGGAGTTGCCAAGGGAACATTGAGCATGGAGAGTGACAGCTCATGGCTAGTACTCAGGAAAGAATTCCAGGTAACTGAAGCCTTGATTGAATCTAGAAAGTTTAAGAGGAGGAAAGAGTTTGCACAGAAGGATCAGCTTAGGCAAAGGCACAGAAGTAAATATGGCAAGATTTCTCCATTCACTTAACAATCGCTGAGTTTCTATGACATACTGGGCACTGTTCCAGGTGCTGGGGATACAGCACTGAACCCAGCAGACAAATATTCCTGTCTTCATGGAGCTGATATTCTAGCAGGGCAGACAAACAAGGAATAATGAGCATAATAAATACGTAAAGAATGCAGCATGTCAGAGGGTGAAAAGGATAGAAAAAAGAAAAAAAGATTGGAGGCCCACCAGAATTCCAAAAAAAGAAAAAGAAAGGGAAAGCAGAGCAAGGTTGGGAGTGGGTTAATGCCTCTAAAGGTCAGGATGCAAGTGAGAGGGTGGCAGGGGACCACTGGGAGCTGCCTCCCTCCTCAACCTTCCAACTTACTCCTCCCAAGTCCTTCCAAACTTTTGTCCCAACGATCTTGCTGAAATGGATCATGCCATTCCTCTCATTAAAATCATTTGCTCTAACCCTCCTAGCACGACACATGTGACCCAGCCTCTGTCACCTCCCCACCATCTCTTTCCCCCTTTGCACTTCCCCTTGGGGTCCAGTGATTTGGGGGAAGTTGGAGGCACGCCCAGCACCAAGCAGAAGCCAGTCCACAGGTTCCACATTTGACCAGAGGAAGTACTTGTGAGTGGTGTTGGATCTAAAGTGATGCAGTTAGGCATGTGCCTGGAATGCTGGTGACACAGGCATTTCTCTGCCCTGGACCATGTGTTATGCAGAGGGGAGACCTGGAACTGGGGTAAGCACTTCAGCTATCATGTGGAAATCAGCCTGAAGATAAGCTGGAAGATGGAGGGGAGAAGCCAGGCACGGGAAAGCCAGAGCCCAGCTTCAGGACATGCATGTCTGAGGATGTGTGGTCCACAGAGCAGCCTCAGGGCCCCAGGCAACAGCTGGAAAGGCAAATCCTCGGGCCCCATCCTGCTGCAGGGTGGGGTCCAGCCTTTGGTGTTTTAATAAGCTTAGGCTTGTTATAACACTCCTTTTAGACTGAGAACCACAGGCTAGCACAGTTGCCTCATCCAATAAATCTGTTTTATAGTTTAAGTCATTTTGCATTGGATTTTCTGTTCCTTGTGTCACCTGCACTTTGAACCAGTAGTATTCAAATGGTATAAAGACAAATGGGACTTCATTTGTGTCCTTCTTTGGCCCTGTAGACCTGTTTCTCCTGCCACTAGGTAAAAATTTAGCAGGCCTCATAACTTTTCCACCCTTTCTTTTTCTTCTTCTTTTGTAAATTTTGTTTATTTTGCTAAAATATACACAACAGAAAATTTATCATTTTAACCATCTTTAAGTGCACAGTTCTACAGCAGTAAGTATATTCACATTGTTGTGTAACCATCACCATTATCCATGCCCAGAAAATTTTCATCACCCCAAACTGAAACTCGGTGCCCATTGAACAATAATTTCCCATTCCCCCCCTCCTCAAACCCTAGCACTACCACTCCACTTTCTTCCTCTATGAATTTGACTACGCTAGGTGCCTTGTATAAATGAAATCACACAATATTTACTGTTTTGTGAGTGGCTTCTTTCATGTAGCATAATGTAGTCAAGGTTCATCCATGTTGGAGCATGTGTTAGAATTTCCTTTTTTTTTATTTAAGAGGTGGGGTTTCACTCTGTCACCCATGCTGGAGTGCAGTGGTGTGATCATGGTTTACTGCAACCTCTAATGTCTGGGCTCAAGCAATCCTCCCACCTCAGCCTCATGAGTAGGTAGGACTACACGTCACCATGCCTGGCTAGTTTTTAAAAAATTTTTGTAGAGATGGGCTCTCACTTTGCTGCCCAGGCTGGCCTTGAACTCCTTGCCTCAAGTGATCCTCCCACCTCAACCTCTGAAAGTTGCTGGGATTACAGGTACGAGCCACTGTACCTGGCCTGAATTTCCTTTCTTCTTAAGGCTGAATAATATTCCAGTGTATTTATATTCCACATTCTTGTATGCATTCATTCATCAGTGGATACCTGGGTTGCCTCTACCTTTCAGTTGTTATGAATAATGCTGCTATGAACACGACTATTCAAGTGCTTGTTTGAATCCCTTCTTTCACTTTAGGAAAATTCTTACCACAAAGCCATTTCCCAAATCCACTTTCACTTTCTACTCTCTCTCCCTTGAGGGGAGGCGTTTTTAAGAGTATCGTTCTGGATACTTGGAATATTTTCTCTTACATCTGAAGCCTTAATCAAAGCAAGCCACTCAACATCCTGTTATACAACTGAAAATGCAGGAACTGCTGCTAATCGCCCATGCTAGTTTCTCAAGAATGAGTCACAGACTTACTAAGAGAGAAGAAAGGAAACACACGTGTTTTTAGAGACCAATAAGAGCAGGACCCTGGAAGAGCTTAACATGGCTTATCGCATTAAATTTGTGTAACAATCCTACCAAATGAAGACTGTTATCTTCCTTTACAGATAAGGAAACCCAGCTTCAGAGAACACGAGCAGTGTGTCTGATGCCCCACAGCCAGAAATGCAATCCAGATGCAGGCCTGTAGGTCTGCTAAGCATTTCCATAATCTCTGCATCCTGCTCCTGCTTCATGTCTAACCAGAGACACAAAATTGTAACCAAGTCAACTACAGAGGACTGATCATCAGTTAACTCTCAGAAAAGGGATACCAGCCAGAACTATACTGGTTTGAGAGTAGTTTATGTTGCAGACTGAACTTTATTAGGACCTTGAAGAATAAGTAATATTTAGATTAGCAGAAGGAAGAAGAGAGAATATTTCTGGGTTGAGGAGTATATTAAAGCAAAGGTAGGGAGGAGGCATTAGAATGGACCAGGTGAGGGTCACGGACTGGACCTTCCTCCAAGGGTAGAAGGTGCCTGCTAGAGAGCAGTGAACTGTAAGATTAGATCAGAAGGTTCCTTATGTGTTAGTACCTAACTGGAAATCTAAGGTTTTAGACAGGAGCATGGCATAACAACACATGCAGCATGGGGTTAGACCTGGACTTGAGTCTCTGCTTTGTCCTAACTTGTGAAATCTTGGGCAAGTCATTTAAACGAAATGATGCTCTTATTTCTTTACCAGTAAAATAGAGTGAAAATACCCACTCAGTGCAGCTCGTGTAAGAATTCATGTTGGTGTATGTACAAAGTGTCTGTCCCAGGCCTGGCAAAGAAGCACTGAATATGTACACAGTGGTGGCTGTGGCTCCAGTGAATGATAAGCATGGGAAGTCCCTAAGCACTGGAGCAGCCGACCCAAGGGGCTGTTTAATTAAGAAGACTTGTTTAGAACAGAATGCAGTCTGGATTGCTGAGGGTAACACTGGAGGCAAAGGAGATGATGAAAAGGATTTAGGTTACTGGGATGAAAAACCACTGGAGGCTAGATTAGAGAGGAAGGAGATGGAATGGACAGGAAAAAATGGCAGAGCTTGCTGGAGCTTGGAAGTTAAGTATTAAGCAGAGGAAAACCCCAAAACAACATCGCACTTTCAAGTAAGAATGGTGAGCATGAGGATGGTGTCCGCCTGCGTCAGAGACTAAAAACATGGAAGGAAAGCTGATGGTCTGGGGAGCACAGATGCCCCAGGGAAGCTGTTAGGATCAGCTCCGGACATGTTGAGTTTGAGATGATGATTAAGACGTTATAATAACAGAAAAGCACTTTGTTTCCATCCATAAGTTGGAATTGATACCAGAGATTACGGGCAAAATTCAGGAAGTCTAAGAGGTAGAATACAGCAAGAATGGTTTGGGGTTAAATTAACTTACCACAATACTCTTCATATAAATAATTTTTACTGTCAAATAGCTGTGGCGGGCGCCTGTAGTCCCAGCTACTCTGGAGGCTAAGCAAGAGAATCGCCTAAACCCGGGACTTGGAGGTTGCTGTGAGCTGTGATGGCACAGCACTCTACCAAGGGCAATAAAGTGAAACTCTGTCTCTAAAAAAAAAAAAAAAAAATTCTTCCTGTCTGAAGCCAGTTGCAAAAGAAAAGCAGTGCACTTATTTTGCTGAGGAGTAAACCGCAGAGCCCTGGGCACCACAGGGCCAGCAGGGTTGGGCAATCTGCCAAGTGGTCCACATTGTGGCTGAAGGAGGGAATAAGAGTGTTATGAAAAGTTGCATGTTTTGGCACGGTGCCCGTAGTTCAGTGAGTAGGGTACCAGCCACATACACCAAAGGTGGAGTGTTTGAGCCCAGCCTGGGCCTGCTGAACACCAATGACAACTGCAACCAAAAAACAGCCGGGCATTGTGGGGGGCACCTGTAGTCCCAGCTACTTGGGAAGCTGAGGCAAGAGAATTGCTTCAGCCCAAGAGTTTCAGGTTGCTGTGAGCTGTGACTCCATAGCACTCTACCCAGGCTGACAGCTTGAGACTCTGTCTCAAAAAAAAAGAAAAAAAGTTGCATATTTCCATGACCAGGGGACTCTGAGCTTTTGCCTACATATTCCCCATACATCAGTTAACATAACATGAAGTTGATACAATAGTCAACTATCATCTGTTGAAAACTCCCTGAACACTTCCAGGTTGCTAGGCTACTCTTTAGGACCATTGCAGTAATGCATTTTTTGAAAGCGTTAATGTGGATCCCCAATATTTTAGCTGTAGCTCATTATTTTGAAAATTAAAATGGAATTCATTTGGTTTAGCAATGGTGACCTGATTTTATAGTCTTTAGCTTTGTAGAAAAAAAGCTTATTTTGGCAAAAATTATCTATTACAAAAGTTATTTTGTAAATGAAGATTTTCTTTTGACTTCGAATCATTTCTGCCTATTTTTATGTAAATCACAGTCTTCATAATTTCTCCAAAGAACTAAAACATCACAATGTGATGCATTCATTATTTGAATGAAATGGCACACATCATTAAATGAATCCTGGATGTGGGTTCCATCTTATTGTTATTCTGGGTTCAAGCAGATTGTAAAGGCAAGTCTAAATTGTATGCCAGCAATACAACGCCCACAACAATGCCTTGCAGGTAGGAAGGGGGAAGGGGTGAAAGAAGGAGATTATATTCTTGCCTTTGTTTCAGGGCTATACAGATGCCCAATGCCAATGCCAGTTTGACCATTTGTATATGCAAACTCAAACCTAAATGTTTACCCCTTTGGCTTTTCTGTGTAGCACATGTTTTAGTATCAGTAGCTGACAGACCCGGTAGAATTGAATACAAGGAATATAGAAGAATGTTTTGATTTTTATTTAAAGAATTTCAGATAAAATTTAAGATTTACTGAAGACTCCCCTCTATACACTCCCATTTTACCCTAATAGGCTCTAGCATAGAAACACTGGGGTGTTTTTATTTAGCTTTTTCTTCCATGAAATTGTTGGTTCTATGAGGGAGAGACCACATCTGCTTTGCTCATCATTGGATCCCTGTTATAATTTCTGTGTCAAAATGCAACATTCATGAAATACCTATTTGAATATTTATATCCATAAAGGATGGCAATAAGCTGGTTCATTGTACCAGTTACATGGAATGCTAAGATATCTTTCTTGATTATGTCAATACCATCTCTTACATTGTCTGTTAGAATCTTAGAGTGCTTTGTAAGTGATTTAATACAGTAGTTTTCAACTACATATGCACACTGAAATCTTTTGGGAGTTATGCAAAAAAACTGATGCCAGGGTCCTACCCCCAGAGATTCTGATGCAATTGCTCTCGGATGTGGTGTTTGGGCCTCTTAAAAGCTCCCCAGATGATTATTGTGTATACCCAAAGTTGATAACTTGCAACATTTTCCTTTTATGGATAAGGAAGTTGAGGCCCACACAGGTTAAGCAACTTGCTGTATGTCACTTAGCTATTGGCAAAGAAAGAAATCCAAGAGTTCTGGCTTCCAGACCAGGGTTCTTTACACTACACCTGTGTTTCTCATTCTTGACTCATTCACAATTCACTGACTCTTTCTTTTTAATTTTTTTTAGAGTGTATATTTATCATGTACAACATGTTGTTTTGAAATATGTATACGTTGTGGGATAGCTAAATCAAGCTAATTAACATAGGCATCTCTTCAAATACTGACCATTGTTTGGTGAAAAGTCTTAAAATCTACTCTTTGTAATTTTCAGAATACAATACATTGTTATGAACTACAGTCACCATGTTGTACAACAGAGGTCTTGAACTTGTTCTTCCTGTCTAACTGAAATTTTGTATACTTTGACCAATATCTCCACAGCCCAACCCTGCTCCCAGCCCTTAGTAATCACAATTTTGCTCTGCTTCTATGGACTCAACCTTTTTAGATGCCTCATATAAGTGAGATCCCATGGTATTTGTTTTCCTGTGCCTGGTGTATTTCACCTAACACAGTGTCCTCCAATTTCATCCATATTGTTGCAAGTGACCAAATTTCCTTCTTTAGTTTTAAGACTGAATGATATTTCCTATGTATATACGTAGTCTGTCCATTACCACAAATTCAACCAACCATGAATCAAAAATATTTGAGGAATAAAATGGATGGTTGTACAGGGAAAAGGGAAAGGGAGGGGAGGGAAGGGGGGAGGATGGGTGGAGGGAGGGCAATTGGTGGGATCACACCTACGGTGCATCTTAGTAGGGTACTGGTGAAACTTATTAAATGTAGAGTATCAATGTCTTTATATAGTGATTAAGAAAATGC
>CAUYRH010007839.1:0-12710 GCA_963574655.1 Perodicticus potto
TGTAGTCCCAGCTACTTGGGAGGCGGAGGCAAGAGACTCGCTTGAGCCCAGGAATTGGAGGTTGCTGTGAGCTGTGGATGCCACAGCACTCTATCCAGGGGTGACAGCTTGAGGCTCTGTCTCAAAAAAAAAAAAAAGAAAAAAACAAACATGTTTAGTGGATCACAAAAACAATACTGAGCAAATTAAAAGATGTATACAGTGAAACCAACAAAGGCTTTGGTTGTAAAGCTAAGTCACCTTTAGTTAGATATCTATATTTGCATCTTATTTAAAACAGAGATTGCAGCTAAGGCGCCAGCCACGTACACCTGAGCTGGCGGGTTCGAATCCAGCCCAGGCCCGCCAAACAACAGTAATGGCTACAACCAAAAAAAAAGGCTGGGCGTTGTGGCAGGCGCCTGTAGTCCCAGCTACTTGGGAGGCCAAGGCAAGAGACTCTCTTGAGCCCAGGAATTGGAGGTTGCTGTGAGCTGTGATGCTATGGTACTCTATCCAGGGTGACAGCTTGAGGCTCTGCCTCAAAAAATAAAAAAATAAAAAAAAATAAAACAGAGATTGCCAATTAACATTTTAAAGTTGTGATAAATGAGTCTGAGCAGATGCTTTCTGTTTGAGTTCTATTTTCTCTTTTAGCCCTTAGAGAAGCAGTCGTCCTAACTAGATTTTTCTCTAGATGAAGCCTTGGCAAAATTAACCAAATGTGGTATTCATGTGCCAGGATAATTTTCCATTTAGTGAATATTCACATCATCAGACTATTCCCATGTGCTCTTGTATACATGATGACATATAAAGAGCTTCATATCAGAGATCAGAGATGTTAGTGTTCTAAAAATCAGATACTTGATGTTCATTGACACTGTAGAGATATTGACTCTACTAAACTTAAATTACTGACAGACTGGATTTTAAAAACACTGTGGGGCAGGCAGGTGCAATGGCTCACGCCTATAATCCTAGCACTCTGGGAGGCCAAGGTGGATGGATTGCCTGAGCTTAGGAGTTCAAGACCAGTCTGAGCAAAAGTGAGACCCCGTCCCAAAAAAATCTAACTAGGTGTTGTGGCAGGCGCCTATAGTCCCAGCTACTTGGGAGGCTGAGGCAAGAAGATTGCTTGAGCCCATGAGTTTGAGGTTGCTATGAGCTATGATGCCATGGTACTCTACCAAGGGTGACAAAAATCTTTATAAATATATATAGAGAGAGAGATGGAGAGCTCTTATTACATGCCTGGCACTGTATTAAACACGTATGATAAAGATGAGGGCAAAAAGGACAGTGCCTGTGGCTCAGCGAGTAGGGCACCGGCCCCATATACCGAAGGTGGCGGGTTCAAACCCAGCCTCAGCTGAACTGCAAAACAAAAAAATAGCCGGGTATTGTGGCGGGTGCCTGTAGTCCCAGCTACTCGGGAGGCTGAGGCAAGAGAATCGCCTAAGCCCAGGAGTTGGAGGTTGCTGTGGGTGCTGTGGCATCACACAGCACTCTACCGAGGGTGAGAGAGTGAGACTCTGTCTGTACAAAAAAAAAAAAAAAAAAGATGAGGTAAAAAGAGATTAACTTATCTCTTAAGGTCAGACATCTAGTAAGGACTCACACACACTCTTCTTAACCACGACACTACCACATTATACCACACAGCCACTATACTATCAGTGCTGCCACTTTCCAAAACTTGACATAGGGGCAGGTGCCCATAGCTCAGTGGTTAAGGTGCTGGCCATATTCACTGGGGCTGGTGAGTTCGAACCTGGCCCAGGCCTGCTAAGACAAACAAACAAATAGTCTGGCGTTGTGGCAGGCGCCTATAGTTTTAGCTACTAGGGAGGCTGAGGCAAGAGAAGCACTTGAGCCCAAGAATTGGAGGTTGCTGTGAGGTATGATGCGAGAGCACTCTACAGAGGGTGAAAAGTAAGACTATCTCGAAAAGAAAAGAAAACTGGACTGGATATCTAAGGTGATTTACTTATCTGGCTATCAGTTGATGCTGGCTGTTCCTAGGAGCTCAGTCAGGGCTGTCAACCAAAGTGCCTACTCCAAAACCCAAGACAATGGAGACATGGCCTCTTCATTGTCCTAGATTTTGCACAGGTGGCTGAATTCCAAGCTGCAGGGCCATTTAAGAGTGTTATCTTGAACTGACACTGATCACCTCTCAAGCGGGTGGTGAGGTAGACTGTATCTCTTGATAGAGAAGTGACAAAGTCACTGAAGAAGAGCATATGAAATGGGAGACACTGTTGCAGCCATCTTTGAAAAATTCAATTTGGCTCAGCACCTATGGCTCAACGGGCTAAGGCGCCAGCCACCTACACCTGAGCTGGCGGGTTTGAATCCAGCCCAGGCCCGCCAAACGACAACTACAACCAAAAAATGGCCGGGTGTTGTGGTGGGCGCCTGTAGTCCTAGCTACTTGGGAGGCAGAGGCAAGAGACTCGCTTGAGCCCAGGAATTGGAGGTTGCTGTGAGCTGTGACAGCACTCTATCCAGGGTGACAGCTTGAGGTTCTGTCTAAAAAAAAAAAAAAAAAAAAAAATTCAGTTTGCCATAATGAAAAAAGGGAATTACAGAAGTTGTTTTAAACACACAGACAACTCAGATTGTCCATCCTAATCCTAAAAATAATTATACCATGAAACTTTTTAAGAGATAGGGTCTCACTCTGTCACCTGAGTTGGAGTGCAATAGTGCAATAATAGCTCTGTGCAGCTTCTGATTCCTGGCTGCAAATGATCTTCCAGCCTCAACCCTCTCAAAGTTGCTGGGAATATAGGCATAAGCTACTCCGCTCAGCCCTGGTACTCTGAATTTAAACCAAGTTCTTCAGACATTAGATACAGTCTTCATGCAGGCAGATATTATCAGTTGAGGAACACATTTATTAAGTGCCTACAGGCACTGTGGCAGAAGCTGAGGACACAGGTAAGTAAGATTTGTTTCTAACTGCAAAGGGCTCATACTCTAGTAAGGAAAAAAAATAACAATGCATTAAGAACTACTCTAACTTGTTCTTGGCAAGGAGCAAGAAAACTTGAAGTGGAGCTGAGCCATTAAATACGAGTAGAGTTTTGCCAGGAAGACAAGGAATGAAAGGGTAGTATGTTTAGATGAGATATGAGTATATGAAAGAACATTGCTGACTTAATGTAGATTAAAATAAACTGAGACAAACATCTAGAAATGGTAGGTAAGGTATTTTTTGAGTTGTTTTGTGAAAATGCATAGCTAAGTTTCTAAGAAAGAAACAAAAGACACGAAGGAATTAAAAAGAGCAAACAGCAAAATAGCCGATGTAATTACTGGGGGGATAAGAGGAAGACAACTTAAGGACTTGTTTTTTTTTTTTTTTGTAGAGACAGTCTCACTTTATCGCCCTTGGAAGAGTGCCCTGGTGTCACACAGCTCACAGCAACCTCCAACTCCTGGACTTAGGCGATTCTCTTGCCTCAGCCTCCCGAGTAGCTGGGACTACGGCACCCGCCACACGCCCGGCTATTTTTCTACTTTTTTTTTTTTTTTTTTGGAGATGGAGCCTCAAACAGTCACCCTGGATAGAGTACCATGACATCACAGCTCACAGCAACCTCCAATTCCTGGGCTTAAGCTAGTCTCCTGCCTCTGCCTCCCAAGTAGCTGGGACTACAGGCGCCGCCACACCGCCTGGCCAATTTTTGGTTGCAGCTGTCATTGTTGTTTGGTGGGCCTGGGCTGGATTCAAACCTGCCAGCTCAGGTGTACGTGGCTGGTGCCTTAGCCCATTGAGTCACAGGCGCCGAACCCTGGCTATTTTTCTGTTTTACAGTTTGGCCAAAGCCAGGTTTGTACCCGCCACCTTCGGTATATGGGGCTGGCGCCCTACTCGATGAGCCACAGGCACCGCCCAAGGACTTGTTTTAATGCTGACAACAAAGAGGAGGCTAGCTCCAAGTGGGAAAAGATAAAACTGAGACCCCCAGTTAAAGCTGGGACCCTGAAAGAGCAATAGCCTTAATGAAGGAGGGAAAACTATCAAAAATCCACCCTGCTGGCAAAAGAAGAAAATAAGGAAGCCTGAATGCTTAGGCTTGTGGCTCAAGAGATTTAAAAATTCTAAACTCTGGGCTCAGTGCCTGTGGCTCAACGGGCTAAGGCGCCAGCCACATACACCTGAGCTGGCGGGTTCGAATCCAGCCCGGGCCGCCAAACAATGATGGCTGCAACCAAAAAATGGCTGAGCGTTGTGTCAGGCACCTGTAGTCCCAGCTACTTGGGAGGCGGAGGCAAGAGACTCGCTTGAGCCCAGGAATTGGAGGTTGCTGTGAGCTGTGTGATGCCACAGCACTCTACCGAGGACAATAAAGTAAGACTGTCTCTACAAAAAAAAAAAAATTCTAAACTCTGGACTCCGCATCTTACGCGAATTTGAGTATACTTTCTGTGTGGTTAGGGGTACATGACCACCTCAACCCAATTCCCAGATAAGAACTTGCATAAAAATTGGTCTCAGATTAGTTATCCACCCCACCCAACCCCCGTTTTGCTCTGGAGAGACATGTGCATAATGATACAGACAACATGCAACTCTACACCTTCCTCCAAAAGATTCACTCAAACCTGTGACATGTATATTAATACTAATAAAACACTAGTATCTAAAATATAAGGAATTCTGTCTATGAATTTAAGGAAAAGAAAAAAGCCGGATGCAATGGCACATGCCTGTAGTCCCAGGTACTCAAGGAGGCTGAGACAGGAGGATCTCTTGAGTCCAGGAGTTCTGGACTGTAGTGCACTATGCTGATCAGGTGTTCGCACTAAGTTCGGCATCAATATGGTGACCTCCCGGGAGTGGGGGGCCACCAGGTTGCCTAAGGAGGGGTGAACTGGCCCAGGTCAGAAATGGAGCAGGTCAAAACTCCTGTGCTGATCAGTAGTGGGATCACGCCTGTGAATAGCCACTTGTCTCTAAAGAAAAAATAAATAAAAAGAAAAAGAAAAGAGGTTGGCGCCAGTGGCTCAGTGAGTAGGGCGCCGGCCCCATACACTGAGGGCGGTGGGTTCGACCCCGGCCCCAGCCAAACTGCAACAAAAAATAGCTGGACGTTGTGGCGGGTGCCTATAGTCACAGCTACTCTGGAGGCTGAGGCAAGAGAATCACCTAAGCCCAGAAGTTGGAGGTTGCTAGTGAGCTGTGTGACGCCACGGCACTCTACTGAGGTGACAAAATGAGACTTGGTCTCAAGAAAAGGAAAAGGGGAGGGGAGAAAAGAAAACCCTCTAGAAAGGGAAGGTAAGGAAGCAAAGGATGTGAATAGCCAGTTCCCAGAGGGTTAAGTATATACTGCCCAATAAATCAATAAAAAGGTACTCAACCTTAGCAGAAATCAATAGTATATAAATTAAAATCAATAGAAGCCACTTCATACAAACAGAATAGGGAAATGCTAGTGAGAATGAAATTGACATAGGAAAGCTAAATACTAGTGATAATTCCTCTTTTAGAGAAACCAGCACATAGGCCCAAGAAAACATGCAAATATTCTCATTCAATTGCTATTTATTTGTAACAGAAAAAGTGGGAACAACCCAGCTCAGCACCTGTGGCTCAAGTGGCTAAGGCGCCAGCCACATACACCTGAGCTGGCGGGCACCTTTAGTCCCAGCTACTTGGGAGGTGGAGGCAGGAGAATCGCTTGAGCCCAGGAGTTGGAGGTTGCTGTGAGCTGTGTTGCCATAGCACTCTACCCAGAGTGACAGCTTGAGGATCTGTCTCAAAAAAAAAGTGGGAACAACCCAATGATATTCACTAAGGGAATGGAATAAACTTATGTATTCATTCAGTGGGCTTATTATACAGCAATTAAAATGACTGAAGGCTAGACCCAGTGGCTCACACCTATAATCCCAGGACTTTGGGATGTCAAGAGTTCAAGACCAACGTGAGCAATACCAGGTTGTATTTCTACGACCTCATCTCCACAGAAAGATAAAAAATTAGCTCACAGGTATGATGGCACACACCTATAGTCCTAGCTACTCAGGAAGCTAAGGCAAAAGGATTGCTTGAGCCCAGGAGTTTGAGGTTGCAGTAAGCTATGATGATGCCACTACACTCTAACCCGGGTAACAGAGTGAGACCATGTCTCAAAAAAAAAAAAAAAAACTGGGGTGGTGCCTGTGGCTTAAAGAAGTAGGGCGCAGGCCCCATATGCCAGAGGTGGCAGGTTCAAACCCATCCCTGGCCAAAAACAAAAAACAAAAAAAAAAACTACATTTCCTTGTCAATATGGACGTATTAGTCCAGTTCTCCAGAGAGATAAAAAGAGATGTACAATTGGCCCCTGCAATTCTAGAGGCTGAGAAGTCTCAGATCTGCAATTGGAAAACCGGAGATCCAGGAGAGCTGATGGTGTGAATTCCAGGGTAAGCCCAAGTCAGAAGGCAGAAGACAATATTCCAGTGCAAAGAATTTTTCAATGGATTGGATGAGGCCTATTCATATCTGCTTTACTCAGTATACCAATTCAAATATTTATCTCATCCAGAAACATCCTCATAGACACATCCAGAATAATGTTATCCAAGTGTCTAGGTATCCTATGAACCAGTCAAGTTCATTGCTTAAGCCCAAGTGATGGTTATATAAAACTAACCATCACGATGGACAAACAGCAAAACATTGTTTTTTTTTTTTTTGAGACAGTCTCAACTTGTCACCCTGAGTAGAGTGTCATGTTGTCACAGTTCACAGCAACCTCCAACTCAGGCTCAAGCAATCCCCTCGCCTCAGTTTTTTTGTTTTTCTATTTTTAGTAGAGACGCAGATTGACTTTTGCTCAGGCTGGTCTCAAACTCAAGTGAGCTCAAGCAATCCACTCGCCTCAGCCTCCCAGAGTGCTAAGATTATAGGCGTGAGCCACTGTGCCCAGCCCAGAAACATAATCTTAACTGAAAAAGGTAAGCTGCAAAAGAATATGCCCCATCTGATACAATTAACATTACTTTTTAGGCTCGGCGCCTGTGGCTCAACGGGCTAAGGCGCCAGCCATGTACACCTGAGCTGGCGGGTTCGAATCCAGCACCCGGCCAGCCAAACAACAAAGACGGCTGCAACCAAAAAAAAAAAAAAAAAAAAACAAAATGGCCAGGCATTGTGGCGGGCGCCTGTAGTCCCAGCTACTTGGGAGGTGGAGGCAAGAGACTCGCTTGAGCCCAGGAATTGGAGGTTGCTCTGAGCTGTGATGCCACGGCACTTTGTCCAGGGTGACAGCTTGAGGCTCTGTCTCAAAAAAGAAAAAATATTACTTTTTAATCCAAAAATAATGATACTGCTGTAGTAAAAGTACAGAAACACACTGCAACTTAAGGATAGGCACTGTTTATCTTGGGGGAGAAGTGTGAATACATGACTATATGGTATATTTAATTTTGGGTGTTCTTCCATAGTTTGAAATTATTCCTAACTTCACTTTTTTTGAGACAGAATCTTAAGTCACCCTGGAGTTGAGCGCTGTGACATAGGTGACAGCAACTTCAAACTCTTGGACTCAAGCAATCTTCTTGCCTCAGCCGCCCAAGTAGCTGGGAATACAGGCACCCGCCACAATGACTGGCTATTTTTGGAGACGGGGTCTCGCTCTGGCTCAGGCTGGTCTAAACTCCTGAATTCAAAGCAACCTGCCTGCCTCGGCTCCTCAGGAAGGCTAGATTACTGGCATGAGCTACTGTGCCCTGCCTGTAATTTAAAAAAAAATTTTTTAAGTGAAAACGGGGTGGCGCCTGTGCTGTAATGCCACAGCACTCTACCAAGGGTGATAAAGTGAGACTCTGTCTCTAAAAAATAAAAAATAAATAAATAAGTAGAAAAGTTGGCTTTTGTAATTAATTATTGAAGAGGTTTATGAACAAGGGACAAAGGTCAGCCCAATATACTCATGACAGCATCAGAGAGGACAGGTGTCCAAAGAGTAACTACAGGTAATCTCTAAGAACGATGTACATTAACTGAACATTAAAGCTTAAAATGGAGGGTGGCGCCTGTGGCTCAAAGGAGTAGGGTGCTAAACCCCAGTACTGGAGGTGATGGGTTCAAACCCAGCCCCAGTTGCAAAAAAAAAAAAAAAGCTCAAAATGGAATAGTGGCAGGATCAGTTTTTCTTTCAAATCCTCTCTGCAGATAGACATACAGGATTTCCTATGCAGTAGCACAGTGACAAAGAAACCAACCCTTATCTAATGCTGCACATCTGTATGCTAGGCGTGATGGCTCATGCCTGTAATCTCAGCATTTAGAAGGCAAAGGTAGGTGTATTCCCTGAGGTCACAGGTTCAAGACCAGCCTGAGCAAGAGCGAGACCCTGTCTCTAAAAATAGCCAGCATTGGGTGGCACCTGTGGCTCAAAGGAGTAGGGCGCCGGCCCCATAGGCCAGAGTTGGTGGGTTCAAACCCAGCCCCGGCCAAAAACCGCAAAAAAAAAAAAAAAAAAAGAAAAAGAAAATGAAAAAATAATAATAAAGATAGCCAGCATTGGAGAAGGCACCTGTAGTCCCAGCTACTTGGGAAGCTGAGGCAAGAGAATCACTTGAGCCCAAGAGTTGGAGGTTGCTGTGAGCTGTGATATTACAGCATTCTATGGGAGGGTGACAATGTGAGACTCTGTCTCAAAAACAAAACAAAATAAAATGCTACACCCTATGAGCTTATGGAAAGAAATGCTTTAGCATATACTGCCCAACAGGCTTTCTTCTGGGGAATGATGCCTCTACTTTGTGCGATTCGATTAAGGCTGTCAAACAAGGCACTCTGCTTTCCTCGATGCAGAGATGGACGAGCAGATGTGCTGGTCAAAGCACCCCATTACCTACACACAGTCACTAGTCCAGGAACGGTCAGTGCAGTAAGAAAAGGTTCTTACAGTTTGTCAGGGATTTACATAAACCCTGGGACAGGGTTTTTTCCCTTGCAATCATAAGGACTGATAATACTACTCCTAAACTATTTACCTCCCATTTCGTGAATGGTAAGGACTCACGATATGGTGGTAATCCAGTCCATGACTAGAAAACTATTAGGCAAGGCTACACTATTTGGGTAAACAGAAACACCAAGACACAGACATGGCAAAATATTTAATATCTGTAGGTGTACCTCACCCTCACATTCCTATTATGGTTCAATAGCCTCCACAAACTGAGAAACCAGCACTGACTGGCAGAACCAAAGAAACCGTGGGCACTTTCTTCCAACAGGGCTTGAAAATCATCAATGACCTGGTCCTCTCGACCTGGAAATAATGGCAGGTGAGGTCTTTCCACAGCATGCCCCAGGCCTCTCTGCTCAGGAGAAAAAGCCCCCAGTTCTATAGGACTCCTGAAGTCTTCTGTTCTTCTGCGGCCTGGCGCTGCAAGCTGCGCCGCTGGAAATAGTGGTAGACTCGGACACTGCAGAGGTAGCCCCCATACACAGTGAGGAGCATCATGGAGGTGGAGAAGGTCTTGTAGCCAATATCAGCTAGCTGCTTGGCAGTCGGCATGTCGTCCCCTATAAAGACAGATTGAATTTACACCCAAGGATAAGGTCTCATCTCTCTGTTTAAGGCCATTCCATAGCTTTTCCATCCTGGGTAGTCTGTCTACCCTCTACACCAAATATAGTCCCTACATATAGGCAGTCTCATAAGTACACTGAAGGTATCATTTAGGAATTTGACAATTCAAAAAGGAAAATAAAGTCTGCACACAAGATAAGAAATGAAGGTTTAGGCCCAATAACTCAGACCTGTAATCCTAGCACACTGGGAAGCCAGGGCAGGTGGATTGCTTGAACTCAGGAGTTGAAGAATAGCTTGAGCTAGAGTGAGATCCCCATCTCTAAAAATATAAAAATAGCCAGGCATTGTGGAGGGTGCCCATAGGCCCTTGGGAGGCTGAAGCAAAAAGATCACTTGAACCCAAGAGTTTGAGGTTGCTGTGAGCTATGGTGCCATGTCAGTCTACCAAGAGCAACAAAGTTGAGTTTTTATCTCAAAAAAAAAAAAAAATAGAAAAAAGAAATGACGCTGGAACCACAGGCCTTGGAATGCTGGCACAGCTACATTTGGCCCTCCGTAACTGGTGTGGACCACTCAGGTGTTCTTAACTGACATTACTTTGAGTACACATCAGTTTTTCTGGCTAGTAAGGAACTAACTAATGGAGGTAATCAGGAATTAAACATTTGCAGTGAATTATTCTCTCCAGGAGGATCAAACTGGAACCTTTCTGGCAATATCCAGTTTGTTTACCCATAAAAACCATTTTATTCACAATGGTTAGTTTCCCAAGTTAACAGTAACATGTTTAGCCATAATATACATGAAATAATGTCAACAGTATTTTTATATTATTTCAATTATACTTAGCTTTATTACTATGTTTTATTTTTTATTTTTATTTATTTATTTATTTTTTATTATGTTTTATTTTTGTAGAGACAGAGTCTGATTTTATCGCCCTCGGTAGAGTGACGTGGTGTCACACAGCTCACAGCAACCTACAGTTCCTGGGCTTAGGAGATTCTCTTGCCTCAGCCTCCCAAGTAGCTGGGAATACAGGCGCCCGCCACAACGCCCAGCTATTTTTTTGTTGCAATTCAGCCTGGGCCGGGTTTGAACCCACCACTCTCAGTATATGGGGCCAGCGACATACTCACTGAGCCATAGGCGCTGCCCCATACTTAACTTTTTATAATATTAATTCTTATTTTATTTATTTATTTGTTTGAGACAGAGTCTCACTCTGTCACTCTGGTTAGAGTGCCATGGTGTCATAGCACACAGCAGCCTGAAACTCTTGGGCTGAAGAAATCCTCTTGCCTCAGATTCCCGAGTAGCTGTGACTATAGGCGCCACAACACCCCAGCTAAAATTTTTCTTTTCCTTTTTTTAGGGGGGGAGACAGAGTCTCAAGCTGTTGCCCTGGGTGGAGTGCCATGGCATCATAGCTCACAGCAACCTCCAACTCTTGGGCTCAAGCAATCCTCTTGCCTCAGTTTTTTCTATTTTTTTAGTAGAGACGAGGTCTTGCTTTTGCTCAGGCCGCTCTCCGAATTCCTGAACTCAAGCTATCCACCTGCCTTGGCCTCCCAGTGCTGGGAGGATTGCAGGTGTGAGCCACCATGTCTGGCCCTAATTTTTCTATTTTGAGTAGAGACGGGGTCTCACACTTGCTCAGGCTGATCTCTGACTCCTAAGCTCAAGCAATCCACCTGCCTCAGCCTCCCAATATAAAATTAAAGTATAGGGTGGCGCCTGTGGCTCATCGAGTAAGGCACCGGCCCCATATACCAAAGGTGGCGGGTTCAAACCCAGCCTCGGCGGAACTGCAAAACAAAAAAATAGCTGGGCGTTGTGGTGGGTGCCTGTAGTCCCAGCTACTCGGGAGGTTGAGGCAAGAGAATCGTTTAAGCCCAGGAGTTAGAGGTTGCTGTGAGCTGTGTGATGCCACGGCCCTCTACCGAGGGCGATAAAGTAAGACTCTGTCTTTACAACAAAAAATTAAAGTATAAAACCAAACTCAACACTAAGAACCTATCCCATTGGTTAAAAAGAGACTTCCTGGGTCTCCCACAAACTATTAACTCAAATTTGCATGAGATAAATTAACTGTTCCGTGGATATTCTGAACTAAGGAACAAGAGAAAATTTAATAAGGAATCTTTTGTCTGGAATAAAATGTTCTTCAATTTGGGACTCCTTTCTGTTGAGGGCACTGATATTAAAAGACTGAAATGAGTGAAAATAGGTTTCTTAAAAATGAAGAAGAATTTGAAAAAGACAAGCTCAGAAGCAGCTGGTTTAGGAGGTCAGAGATACACAATTGATTCTCAGAGAGACTCTAAGATTTGGACACTCCCTTTGAGGCAGACCACAAACTGAACTGAGGTACAGGTTCTCTCAAATATAATCCCCACTATGGAAACATAAAAATTAAAAGGTGAGAGGGGGTGGCACCCGTAGTTCAGTGGATAGGGCGTCGGCCATGTACACCAAGGCTGACGGATTTGGGGGACAACTAAAACAACAATGACAACTGCAACAACAAAAAAAACTGGCGTTGGTTCAGCGCCTATGGCTCAATGGGCTAAGGCACCAGCCACGTACACCTGAGCTGGTGGGTTTGAATCCAGCCTGGGCCTGCCAAACAACAATGAAGGCTGCAACCAAAGGGAAAAAAAAAAAATAGCCGGGCGTTGTGGTGGGCACCTGTAGTCCCAGCTACTTGGGAGGCGGAGGCAGGAGACTTGCTCGAGCCCAGGAATTGGAGGTTGCTATGAGCTGTGATGCCACAGCACTCTATCCAGGGTGACAGCTTGAGGCTCTGTCTCGAAAGAAAAAAAAAATTGGCATTGTGGTGGGCACCTGTAGTCCACTACTTGGGAGGCTGAGGCAAGAGAATCACTTAAGCCCAAGAGTTTGAGGTTACTGTGAGCTGTGACTCCACAGCACTCTACCAAGGGCAACATAGTGAGACTGTCTCAAAAAAAAAGGGGGGGAAAGGGGAGAGGAAGAAAACTAAATGACACAAATGGCTGGGCGTTGTGGCGGGCGCCTGTAGTCCCAGCTACTTGGGAGGTGGAGGCAAGAGACTCGCTTGAGCCCAGGAATTGGAGGTTGCTGTGAGCTGTGATGCCACAGCACTCTATCCAGGGTGACAGCTTGAGACTCTGTCTCAAAAAAAAAAAAAAAAAA